>JABMCL010003174.1:335000-342500 GCA_018857735.1 Alviniconcha marisindica
TTGTTTGGGGCTGGGACGAACGAGTGAACTTTAAATTATTTATTTTTTTATTCACGAGGGTAATGAAATAAATACAAAATGCAGCAATTGTGTGTGTGTGTGTGTGTGTGTGGTGTGTGTGTGTGTGTGTGTGTGTGTGTGTGTGTGTGTGTGTGTGTGTGTGTGTGTGTGTGTGGTGTGTGTGTGTGTGCATCTAGGCCTCGGGGCAAACAAACAAAAGCAAAATATCAATTGAATGTCGAAATATAATGTCGACTATGGAGAGAGAGGGAGAGAGAGAGAAAGAGAGAGAGAGAGAGAGAGAGAGACAGAGACAGAGACAGACAGAGACAGAGAGAGATTTACTTGAGGCAGGCTGGAGACAGTTGGAAGTGTTAGGAGTAAGAGACAGAGAAAAGTGAGTCTTGATCAGTAACTTGAAGGAAGACGGACTTGGAGCATGTCGCAGAGACAAAGGGAGATTGTTTCAGACGAAGATTTCAGACGAAGGGACCAGTGAAAGAAAAGGCGCGTTGTCCTTGAAATTTCTTGCGTCTGTTTGAAATACTAAATCTTGCATTTTTTTTAAAGATATTTTATTTTCGTACTGAGGTGACCCTGTGCGGTTGACAAGACGTTAGAATCCGGTGACCATCGAACTGTGACTGAATTCTATCCAAGCGCTGATAATTTCTCTTCTTGGTTGCCGGGTACATTACGCAGAAGCGCCCTAAAAGGTTTAATCCTGTTTCAGATGAAAGGAGTGGGCTTCTCTCTCTCTCTCTCTCTCTCTCTCTCTCTCTCTCTCTCTCTCTCTCTCTCTCTCTCTCTCTCTCTCTCTCTCTCTCTCTCTCTCTCTCTCAGTAAGGATATCGGGTTATCTTGAAACATAAGAAGATCCTGTTGTGCAACATTTAGACATATTACGCTTTGCTAGTTTTCATGATGGAAATTGACCCCCCCCCCCCTCCTCCCACCACATATGTCATCGGCGCTCTTCAGAGAAAGAGCGAGTCAGGGTGGGGTGGGGGTTGGGTGAGGGGGGTTGAAAATGGGAGGAGGGGGCCTTTCAAAAAGGGAGAGCGAAAGAGACAGGGGGGGGGGGTGGGGGGGGGGTGATGAGGAAGGAGGGAGAAAGGAGGAGGAGAAATAGGAGGAGGAGGAGAAGAGAGAGAGAGAGAGCGAGAGAGAGAGAGAGAGAGAGAGAGAGAGAGAGAGAGAGAGAGATGAGAGAGAGAGAGAGAGAGAGAGAGAGAGATGATGAGAGAGAGAGAGAGAGAAGAGAGAGATAATTTGCTGCTATATGACTTTAAAAAAAAGCCCCAACAGATGTGCCCAGCGCCACTTGTGTGCCGGTTTTGCCTAATATAATAATAATAATAATATGTACATTTTTTATGTCATCAAGCGTAGCTCTGATACTATATTTATTATATATAATATATATTATTATATATATATATATATAATATATATATATATATATATAATATATTATATATACTCACATCATATCTAGCGGCAAGGCGTTAGGCTGATGAGCAGAGGGACCACGGTTCGAATCTGCTTCGGCTCTCCTTTCTCTTCAAAAGTTGTGGTCTGTGGACACTGTCTTGTGACTTTGTCCCTCACAATTATGAAACATGGCTCTCATCGCTGCCCACCTTAATGCAGAAGTCATTCTGGTGGTGACAGTGTAGCGATAGGTATATCATCTCCCTCTTCCCCCACCTCCATACCTCTTCCCCCCCCCCCCACCCCTTCCCTTCTCCCTAATAATAACCCTTATGGTTTCTGTGGACGTTAAGCACCATGTTTACTTACTTACCAGCGCCACCTTGCTAGTGTAGGGGAGATGATTTGCTACCGATTTGAGCTTTGTTAAAAAGTCCCCAAATCAATGTGCCCAGCATGCGCGAGCTGAGGAGCTGTGTGAAAGTCGAGGTGGCCGTTCTGGGCTCCCATCCCTAATAGTCCTACGGTTTCTGTGGACGTAAAGCAACACTCAACCAACCAGCGTGCGCGACTCATGCTTACGTGCGTGCTTGGACGCTCCGTTGCTTCCCAAACCTTCCTGAAGACGCTGATCAGAGTTCTGGAGCTGTGTGAAAGTCGAGGTGGCCGTCCTGGGCATCCCGTCCTAACGAGCCTTATGGTTTCCGTGGACGTAAAGCAATACTGAACCATGCTCACGCACTGGTCTCAGCTTGCCCCTAATATGTCAACCGACATCCGAGGACATTAAGCAACACAATAGCAGCAGCAGCGTCGGTGGACAGATGCGCGGAGATGGCCTTTTAATGGCCGTAACCAATTCTGGCAGAGTTTGTCTGACAAAAGCAGGATTTAATTTGTTGAACTGAATTTCGTGCAGCATCTCATCCTTAGTGTTCTCCATCATCCGATTTCCCGTATTTCGAGAACTCAATGCGATCTAACACATGACAAAAAAGAAGAAGAAGCGACGACTGAACAGGCTGACGTTTGTTGTTCTCTTTACCTAGTCTTGCAGCGTACGGTCCTACAGGTCGTCGTTCTCGATTAAAAAGAAAAGAAAAGAAGGAAAGATTAAAAAAGCGATCTAACACATGACAAAAAGCGACGACTGAACAGGCTGACGTTTGTTGTTCTGTTTACCTAGTCTTACAGCGTACGGTCCTACAGGTCGTCGTTCTCGATTTTAAAAAAAAAAAAAAAAAAAAGAAGAAGAAGAAGAAGAAGGAAAGATTATAAAAGCGCCACTTTCCATCCGCTCACACGCTGCAAAGCCACGGTCCTTTCAACGAGTTCACCCCATGACTCTGCCAACACGGAGGAGCGAAACTGTTCACTCTGTTTTTACACAAAACCCTCCAACGACATGGGAAACTCAAGCCTTCTTACACAAACAGATAATTATCTAGCGGTATTTTCAACAGGGGAAGGGGAGGGGGGTGCCTACCACTCATAAAGCCTATATGGTCGCATTTTCGCATCCCTTTTTCCCCGGTTGCATTTTCAACAGTGACTTTTTGTTGAGTCTAGGGGGCTAATTCACGCTTCGTGAATGAGAGATACCACGATGCCGCCAGGGGGCGCCGTGGGTCAGGTGGGTCGTGTCAGCCAATCACGGATGTTGTTACATAGACAGGAAGCCCAGCAGGGAGGAGACTGTGAATGGGTGACGGGACACGTCCCTTCATCAATGACGCAATTGCCCGGAGCGCTTCGCACAGATAGGTGTTAGCTAGTCTCTGGAGGTTCAGATTTCGCTATGCACTTCACAGGTTGTCAGTCTAACGGCCCCAAACCCCTAGGTCCGCCTGCTTGCCTCCTTGCCTGCCTGCCCTTTGAATGGTTATCACGTCTGTATGCACGTTAGTTCAGTTTTCATTCCGTCAGCAGATTTTTTTTTATACATGTTAAAAATAAAAAATAAATCTACCTAATTGTTCAGTGACATCCTGGTGCTAGTGTACTATGCTTGGTATGTCGGGTTTTGTTGTTGTTGTTCTTACACTGGGACAGGAGCGATAAAAAATAAATAAAAAAAATTCAAAAAATTCAGAGGCGGTGGGGTGAGGCCTTCGGTTGCTACCGCAGTACTTGTCGGGTATACTAGCTTACCCTTTTCTCACGACCTTGCGGGCGTTTCTCGGTAGGTGTTCGGCGTCTGTACGTGTCAGTTTCGATGTTCGTAGCGCATGTGTTTAAAGTAAGTGTACAGCCCATTAATGTGCCATGACTCTTATCATTTTACCTAGTTGTGACTCTCTGTGTTGGGAGGTAGAAGGCTCCCTGTAACTGAAACTCTCCCCCTCCCTCTTTTTGTGTAAAGCGCATGGAGGAGTGTCGTTCTGTTCAGTTCAGTTCAGTTCAGTTTCAAGACGGTATCTATGCGCTCGGAAACGCCCATATGCGCTCCACCCCGTCTCTCAGAAGTTTCCCCAACTGTTGCCTTTGAAACGGTTCCAACGTTCGTCTGACTGACGATGGCCCTCTCTCGTCCTTTCAAGGAAGATCGTCTAGCGAAGCGCTTTCAGTCCCCCTCTCCTCCAGGCGATCGGTGGTGTGAAGTCCTTGGCTTTGTGCCCGCAGGTAGTGTCTCAAGCTTCTCAACACTTCAGATCTTCTGTCTGCTCGGTTGTTTCCCTTCCTTGTCGTTCTAGTCACTGGAAGTGCGTTCCACAAAAACTATGAATGTGCCATTACTATTATCCTTTTAGGTAGTTGTCTGTTTCTGTGTTAGGAAGATATGGGACTTCCTGTAAAACTCCCCCCCCCCTCCTCTCCCACCCCTCCATCGCCCTTTTGTGTACAGGGCATAGAGGAATGTAGTCCTAGTTACTGGAAGTGCTTTCTACAAAAGCTATTAATCTGCCATTACTATTATCGTTTTCCGTAGTTATGTGTGTTTCTGTGTTAGAAAGGTATAGGACTCACTGAAACTGTCACCCTCCTCCCTTTTTGTGTAAACGCATAGAAGAGTGTCATCCTAGCCACTGGAAGGGCACTGTAAAAAAAGAAGAAAAAAAGAAGAAGAAGCTGTTAATGATTACAATCTGAAGTAGAACGAGGCCCAGAGCGCTCGTGCAGAATCAACACACAAGGAAGTTAATTAGCGCTCGAAAGGCGTCGCACAAACACAGCAACAAAGACCTGAATCGCTTATATACGGTAGCTCTCACCTGGCATGCGAGTAAATACAAGGTGCATAAAATCCATCAGAAGTACATCCTCAATACTCTCTTGACCTGGTTCCTCTGCTCTGTGGCACTTTTCTACAGTAATAACCTCAGCTGATATCGTAAAGAAAATCTAGCAGCGACTGATTGATTGGCTGATGATCGCTTTTATCTAAGTAAGTAAACATGGTGCTTAACGTCCACAGAAACCGTACGGCTTATTAGGGACGGGGCTTTTATCTAGCAGACTCATGCTTTTGTAGTTGCATGCGATTGAAAATGAGTGACTGTTGCTGTCTACTGTTGAATATTTACCGAAGTGGTGCACTTTCAGCGCTTTTTGGTTGTTACACGGTGATAGTAATGGCATGATGATGATGATGCACAGTGGTGGCATCATGCAACCATACTGTATCGTTTCAGTGTTGCTTTACGGCCACAGAAACCATCAGGCTTATTAGGGACTGGGGCCCTGAGCTCTGTTGCTGCATCGCATGCGCCTCAACGTTAGTTCCAAATCGGCTCAAAAGGCGTCCGTTTCAATGACTTGCTTTAACGCCGATACATCTCTCCGTAGAGAAGGCACTGAAGGGAGTGAAATCGTATGGAGTGAGGGATATTTACAGGGAATGATCACATGTATTACGGTTGATGGGTACATGCATTTGGCGTTGCCCTCCAGTTTTTTTTCAGTAACTGTCTCTCTTCTTCTGGTCTTCCTTCTTCTTCTTCTTTGCCTATTTGTCTTCTGCGTGAGTATCAGTTAGAATATCGTCATTTTAAATTATTTTTGAAAGGACTGAGAGCCCAGGTCCATCTCCCCGTTCACAAGAGCTCTGAGCTCTAGCTAAAACAACAACAAACAACACACACAACACACACACACACACACACACACACACACACACACCAACACACACACAACACAACAAACCCGCCAGAATTCAGGAGAGTGCCTCTTTAAGTCCACATCGCAGGTTCCTGTCACATTCTGAAGGGCAAAGCTTGATGTTGTGGCTGCCGTGACATAATCAGCTCCATCACGGGCACGGGTGTTTAACTCCATTACACTCACGCAGCAACCGGTAGTCAGGCAACAATTCGCGTTTGGCGATTTCGGGCTGGTTGCAATATGATCTGACAACTCATTACGCGAGTCGTGGGCGGCGTTGTTGATTCTCTACGCCCTTTCTTTTTCACACTGCCGTGTTTGTCAGCAAACAAAACGCAGAGGATTAAAGGTCCACAACGAGAATTTTTATTTCCATAAACCCAGTGGACCGGATTGGGAACCGATGGCAAGATGTCCCCGGTAAACCAGACGATAATGATCCGGAACTTGTCAGTGAAGCAAAGCAGGAACCTTGAATTGAAGCAGTCAACACAAAAGGAAAACAATGCAGGGTAACGCAAACCTCAGTTCTGCCTGATGATGTGGGAATGTCCTCAGATGTCGGGCTGACATATTAGCCCCTTCACAGCCCCAGCTTGTAAAATGTCCGGGCTGAAAAGTGCACACATAGACGCCTGAAAACAGTATATTTGATGGTCCTGTAACAAATCTACTTGCAATACTGTGCATTTGGATAAACGTCCTTTCACATGCTTATGCGGGGGGCTTAATAATTTAAATTTGGCACTTTTATTGGTCGTTTTCCGACTGACACACTGGCAATCATGGCAGTGAAAGGGTTAGGGACAACAGTTTTTCCTACAAGAAGCACGGACACACCATTGACCTCAATGTTTAGGGACCACAGTTGTGCCTACGGACACGCCATTGACCTCAGTGTTTAAGGACAGCAGTTCTGCCTACAAGAAGCACGGACACGCCATTGACCTCAGTGTTTAGGGACAGCAGTTCTGCCTACAAGAAGCACGGACACGTCATTGACCCCAGTGTTTAGGGACAACAGTTCTGCCTACAAGAAGCACGGACAAGTCATTGACTTCAATGTTTAGGGACAGCAGTTGTACCTACAAGAAACACGGACACGTCATTGACCCCAATGTTTAGGGACAACAGTTCTGCCTACAAGAAGCATGGACACGTCATTGACCTCAGTGTTTAAGGAACAGCAGTTCTGCCTACAAGAAGCACGGACAAGTCATTGACTTCAATGTTTAGGGACAGCAGTTCTGCCTACAAGAAGCACGGACACGTCATTGACATCAATGTTTAGGGACAGCAGTTCTGCCTACAAGAAGCACGGACACGTCATTGACATCAATGTTTAGGGACCACAGTTGTGCCTACGGACACGCCATTGACCTCAGTGTTTAGGGACAGCAGTTCTGCCTGTAAGAAGCACGGACACGTCATTGACCTCAATGTTTAAGGACAACAGTTCTGCCTACAAGAAGCACGGACACGTCATTGACCCCAATGTTTAGGGACAGCAGTTCTTCCTACAAGAAGCACGGATACGTCATTGACCCCAATGTTTAGGGACAGCAGTTCTGCCTACAAGAAGCACGGACACGTCATTGACCTCAGTGTTTAGGGACAGCAGTTGTACCTACAAGAAGCACGGACACATCATTGACATCAGTGTTTAGGGACAGCAGTTCTGCCTACAAGAAGCACGGACAAATCATTGACCTCAGTGTTTAGGGACAACAGTTCTGCCTACAAGAAGCACGGACAAGTCATTGACTTCAATGTTTAGGGACAGCAGTTGTACCTACAAGAAGCACGGACAAGTCATTGACTTCAATGTTTAGGGACAGCAGTTCTACCTACAAGAAGCACGGACACGTCATTGACCTCAGTGTTTAAGGAACAGCATTTCTGCCTACAAGAAGCACGGACTCATCATTGACTTCAATGTTTAGGGACAGCAGTTCTTCCTACAAG
>JABMCL010003174.1:347500-352500 GCA_018857735.1 Alviniconcha marisindica
GCGCGCGCGCACGCACACACGCACGCACATTCAACGCACATTCAACCCACAGCCAACAACAACCAAACACACACACAAACAAACAACAACAGGAGATGGGTCGCTGCCCCGCCTTCCCATTGACAACCTCCCCCACCACGACACTCCCCCTTCACACCCACCCTCCCTCCCCCACCCCAACCCACCCTTTTTGTGCTTTGCATCGGAGCTGGGTGACCTGAACGTGATGTGCAGGGCAGCAGGCGACGGCGGCAGATGTCTCCACAGCATCACCACCTCCACGTCTTCCACGATCTCGCCACAGCCCCCTTTTTTTGTTTAGTTGCCACAATCCCGCAGATGTTCCGTCACCGGAAACACGTGAATGACACGACGCACCATAAAAACACCCCCACCCTCCCTCTCACCCCACCCCACCCACCCGCCAAAAAAAGACAGCCGAGAAGGTCGAGCGGATGTGCGGTGCGGGTGAGAAGGGAGAGGAGAGGGGTAGGATGGGGAGTTGGACATTGAGAGAGTTGATAGACATTAGACATAGCCTACATTATATGTACCCTATAGCTAACACTGTACCGTATCCCCGGGCAGATTCATATGTAGATAGGGGTGGGGAGGTGGTGGGGGGAGTAGGAGGAGGGGGTGGGTTGGGGTGGGGGGTGGGGTGGGGTGGGGTTTGGGGGGGAGGGGGGTTAGGTAGCCGGAGAAGGGGAAGAGTCTCAATGAAAACCAAGCTGGGTGTAAACGGTGAATGGGGATCACGTGGTAAGACGAGCTGCTGCCTCCAGGTATGGAGATTAAGTGTCGGCCCCCAGAGCCCCTGAAGCCGTTAAATCGTTGGTGGAATATTTCATTGCGCCGCTTGTTTCTGTAGCGAGCCTACCCTAACCGACTTTCCACCTGTGAAACGGAGTAAAGAAGAATGTAATTATCCATATTCCAGAAGAAGTCGAGAAGGTGAGCAGCAGGAAGAATGGAAGATAACAGGGAGGGTTGGGTTGGGGAGAGTAGGGAAGGGAGGAGAGGGGAGAGTGGGGAAGAAAGGGGAGGTGTGGGGAAGGGAGAGGAGAATGGGGAAGGAAGGGGAGGGGGTTGTAGAGAGGGGGAGAGTAGGGTAGGAAGGAGAAGGGTAGATAGGGGAGGGGAGAGTAAGGAAGGGTGGGGAAGGAAGGGGAGGTGGAGAGGGGAGTGTGGAAGGAAGGGGAGGTGTGGGAGGGAGAGGGGAAAGGGGGGGAGGTGTGGGGAGGAGAGGGAGAGTGGGGAAGGAAGGGGAGGTGTGGGGAGGAGAGGGGAGAGTGTGGAAGGAAGGGGAGGTGTGGGAGGGAGAGGGGAAATGGGGGAAGGAAGGGGAGATGTGGGGAGGAGAGTGAGGAAAGAAGGGGAGGTGTGGGGAGGAGAGGGGAGAGTGGGGAAGGAAGGGGAGGTGTGGGGAGTAGAAGGGGAGAATGGGGAAGGAAGGGGAGATGTGGGGAGTAGAAGGGGAGAGTGGGGAAGGAAGGGGAGATGTGGAGAGAAGAGGGGAGAGTGGGGAAGGAAGGGGAGGTGTGGAGAGAAGGGAGAGTGGGGAAGGAGGGGAGGTGTGGAGAGAGAGGGGAGTGGGGAAGGAAGGGGAGGTGTGGAGAGAAGAGGGGAGTGTGGGGAAGGAAGGGGAGGTGTGGGAGAAGAGGGGAGTGTCGGGAAGGAAGTGGAGGTGTGGGGAAGAAAAGGAAGGATGGGGAGGGAGATGGGGAAGGAAGGGCAGGTGTGGGGAGGGGAGAGTGGGGAAGGAAGGGGAAGGGAGAGTGGGGAAGGAAGGGGAGGGGAGAGTGTGGAAGGAAAAGGAGGGGAGAGTGGGGAAGGAAAGGGAGGGGGAGAGTGTGGAAGGAAGGGAAGGGGAGGGGAAATGGGGAAGGAAGGAGAGGGGCGTAGAGGGTGGAAGGAAAGGGAGGGGGGAAGGAAGGAGTGGGGAGAGTGGGGAAGGAAGGAGAGGGGTAGAGAGGAGAGGGGTGGAGAGGGGAAAAGAGAGTAGGGAAGGGTGGGGAATGGAGGGGTGGGGTGGAGAGTAGGGAAGGAGGGGGGTAGAGAGGGAAGGGGAGAGTAGAGAAGCAATGATGACGGGAAGAGAGGGAAGGGTGGGGAGGGGAGGGGTGGAGAAGGGGAGGGGTGTGGAAGGGAGGAGAGGGGACGGAAGGTCGGGGGAATAGGGAAGGGAGGAGAGGGGAGGGTGTGGACCAAAGGGATTGGGGGTGGAGAGGGGAGAGTAGGGAAGGGGCGGAGGGTGGATTAGAGGGGAGGGGTTGAGAAGGGTGGGGGGGGGGGGGGGAAGGAAGGAGAAAATGTGAGGAAGACGCAGAAGAGAAGGACAGATAAGAAAAAGATTGCGGCTACACATGTACTTTTGCTGGGGCTGGATGTACCTTGTATTTACTCTTAGGCCGGGTCAGAGATACCGCAGGCGATTCGGGTCTGTGTTGTTGTGTGCATGTTACACAACAACACATGTTACGATTTTCGAGCGCTACATCCTGGTTGTTGTTGTTGTTGTTGTTGTTGTTGTTGTTGTTGTTGTGGTGGTTGTTGTTGTTGTTGTTGTTGTTGTTTTTTTTCTTCTTCTTCTTCTTCTTCTTCTTCTTCTTCTTCTTCTTCTTCTTTTTTCCAAGAGTGTCCTTAGATATGTAGCTTGATGGTGTTGATGAAGTTGGATGTCTGTACTAGGCCCTCTTTGGAGCCCCAGAGCATTTGTGGAAGCTTGACGTCTTGGGAATGCTGTTGTGTCCATGCTTCCTTGTATTAGGGACAACTATATATATATATATATATATACGGGGGGTGGGGGGGTGGGGGGGGGGGGGGAAGAGGCATTGTTGTTTTAGTATGTTACTGTATGACCACTTTACGTATACTCTCTCTCTCTCTCTTATTATACATACTTTACGAAAGTGGCTTTGCATCTGTCTGTCTGTCTGTCTGTCTGTCTGTCTGTCTGTCTCTGTCTCTCTCTGTCTCTCTCTGTCTCTCTCTGTCTGTCTCTCTCTCTCTCTCTCTCTCTCTCTCTCTCTCTCTCTCTCTCTCTCTCTCTCTATATATATATATATATATATATTTATGGAGAGTGGAGAGATGAAGAAGAGGTGTAATGGAGGGGAGGGGTGAATTAAGAGAGGTGTAAGGTGGGGGTGGGGGGGGGGGGGTAGAGGTGTATTGGTGGGTGGAGGAGTGAAGGGGTGAAATGGGGGGGGGGGGGGGGGGGCAAGAAGATGAAGAAGAGGAGTAAGTTTCAACGCAGAGGGGAAGAAGATTAAGAAGTGTAAATGGGGGCGGGGGTGGGGGGTGGGGGGGGGGTGGGGGGGGGGGTACAGTGGGGGATGAGAAGATGATGAAGAGGAGGTAATGAGGGGGGGGGGGGGGGGGATCGATACAGTGGGGATGAGAAGATGATGAAGAGGAGGTGTAAATGGAGTGGGGTGGATCGATACAGTGGGGGATGAGAAGATGATGAAGAGGAGGTGTAAATAGGGGGGGGGGGGGGGGGTGTCAATACAGTGGGGGATGAGAAGATGATGAAGAGGAGGTGTAAATGGAAGGGGGGGGGGTGGATCGATACAGTGGGGGATGAGAAGATGATGAAGAGGAGGTGTAAATGGAGGGGGGGGGGGGGGGATCGATACAGTGGGGGATGAGAAGATGATGAAGAGGAGGTGTAAATGGAGGGGGGGGGGGGGGTCGATACAGTGGGGGATGAGAAGATGATGAAGAGGAGGTGTAAATTGAGCGGGGGGGGGGGGGGGTTCGATACACGGGGAAGAAGTGAGAAGGGGGAGGTGTAATGGGGGGGGGGGGGTTCGATACAATGGGAGAACAAGTGATGAAGAGAGAGGTGTAATGGAGGGGGTCGATACAATGGGGAGAACAAGATGAAGAGGAGGTGTAATGGGGTGGGGGGGTCGATACAATGGGGAGAACAAGATGAAGAGGAGGTGAATGGGGGGGGGGGGGTCGATACATGGGAGCAAGATAAAGGAGGTGTAATGGGTGGGGGGGGGGGGGGATCGATACAATGGGGAGAACAAGATGATGAAGAGGAGGTGTAATTTGGCGGGGGTCGATACAGTGGGGGAGAAGATGATGAAGAGATGTAATGTGGGTGGGCGGGGGGGGGGGGATCGATGCAAGGCCCGAGGAGAAGATGATGAAGAGGTTAAATGGGGGGGGGGGGGGGGGGGGCGATACAATGGGGGAGAAGATATGAATGGAGGTGTAATGGGGGGTGGGGGTGGATCGATACAATGGGGGAGGAGATGAAGAGAAGGTGCAATAGGGGGTGAAGAGCAGGAGTAATTCGGGAAAGGGGGGGGAGGGAGGTAAAGAGGACGTATAATGGGGCGGGAGGTGGGGGGGGGGGGGGGGTAGGAGGAGGTGTAATGGGAGAGAAGAAGATAAGTAAAAGGTACAGTGGTAGGTAAGTAAGTAACTTGGTGTTTTATGCCCAGTCGACCAGTACGTTTATAGCAGGATATAATGGTGAGAGTGGAAGATTAAGTGTAATGGCGGGGGTGGGGGGTGGGGTGGTGGGGTGGGAGTGGGGGGTTGAGATGAATAGGAGTTTCAAGATCAAAGGACTATATGATGCACTCTTTAATAAAAATTGGTTCTGTCTTATCTGTGACCCGAGTATGCTTGAACTGGAGGGTATATGTGCCGTTGTTGGGGGGGGGGGGGGGGGGGGGGCTGGGGGGCATTGCTGTTTTAGTATGTCACTGGACTGGTGGTCTATGACCACTTATATATACTCTCTCTCTTATTATACATACTTTACGTATGTGGGTTTGCATGAAGTGACATGGAGCATGGTTGTATGGTGTACACAGAACGCGCCGAGATGGCAGCAGTTTCATGTGGCACCAGCCATGCCAGCGCTGTAAGTACACCACTTCCGTGGATATTTGAAAACCGCGCTATACAAAAAAGCGATTCACTGATGTAGAATCACATGCGAGCGCAGTGAGTCTGCTCGAGAGCGGAGA
>JABMCL010003174.1:357500-377500 GCA_018857735.1 Alviniconcha marisindica
TAGTCTGGTAAGCAGAGGGACCTCGGTTCGAATCCGCTTCGGCTCTCCTTTCTCTTCAAAAGTTGTCGTCTGTGGACACTGCCTCGTGATTTTGTCCCTCATAATTAACGAAACATTAAAATGGCTCTCATCGCTGCCCATCTTAATGCAGGAGTCATTCTGGTGGAGACAGTGTAGCGATAGGTATATAATTTCCCTCCCCCCCTCCCCGTCCCTAATAAGCCTTATGGTTTCTGTGGACATTAAGCACCATGTTTACTTACTATATAGCCAGACATTTTTAATTCGTACGTTCCCAGTTCGTTCATATCACCACCACTCCTTTCTCTACTCCCCACTTGTCCTCAGACGTAAAGTAACGAGCATTATAAATAGTGAATCCAATTTGACTTGATAATTGACGAATATTGTTTTGTCTAGATGTCATTCAGAATATTCAAGATGGAATTACCTTGATAAAAAAATATATATATATATATTTAAAAAAAAAAAAAAAAAAAAAAAAGGAAAAGAAAAAGGAAATTGCGAATGAAATTTAAGAAGTATGCATTTAAAGCCAGGACTTCGCATGTTGACTGGCTGTAAGCAGTCTACTCCTGTTACCGCATCAGACTTGCTTTGTTCTGCCAACTTCGCCCTGACATAACCGTAAAACACCAAGTTACTATAACTTATTTCTGCCAACACTATCAACTTGGAATAAAATCTAGTAACTTCGTGTTGACTTGCCAGAGTCCAGGCGAGATCAAGAGGAGGGAGGTGAGCTGGACTCTCACGAAGAAGTTAGCCCAGAAGAGATCAAGAGCAGAGAGGTGGAGCTGGGCTTGAGAGTTGGACTTCTTTCGCTTCAGTTGTTTCCCAACGGCGGAGCTACGGACATTGTCTTTGTGACTTGTTCTGCATAGCAGCTGGGACAGCAATTGCGTGGTGCGGTGGTCGCAGCGCAATGCCGGACGGACACTGCCGTAACATTAATTTTGTTGTTCTGGCGGCGGTCCACGGCAGCCTTGGTCTTCCGGGTTGGCGCCTGTCTTGAGGTTTCACTCTTCTCTCCCCTTTTTCCAACTCGTCCCCGTCCCTACTAGGCCCGCTCGCCTCCGTGGACGTTAAGCAACAACTTCTCTCTCCATGACTTGATTACGGTCGTGTTTAAAATGCGCATACTGTGTTTCACCTTATAGGTAATATAATAACCTTCCCGTCTGACTGGTCGTTAAACATGAACTCAGCAACAACAACAGTGGCCCAGAATGAAGACGCGGGAAGAAAAACCCGTCAGTTCGTTTTTTTGGTGTTTTTTGTTGTTGTTGCTCGTTTTGTTGCTTGATTTTATTCCCAGTTGATAGCGTTGGCAGAAGTAAGTAACTTGGTATTTTGCGCCCAAGTAAGTAAACATGGTGCTTAACGTCCACAGAAACCACAAGGCTTATTAGGGACGGGAGGAAGGGGGTATGGAGGTGGGGGAAGAGGGAGATTATATACCTATCGTTACACTGTCACCACCAGAATGACTTCTGCATTAAGGTGGGCAGCGATGAGAGCCATTTTAATGTTTCATAATTGTGAGGGACAAAGTCACAAGGCAGTGTCCACACACCACAACTTTTGAAGAGAAAGGAGAGCCGAAGCAGGTTCGAACCGAGGTCTTTCTGCTTACCAGCCTAACGCCTTACCGTTGTGCCAAACCGGCTCACGTTTTACGCCCAGTCAACCATTATTGTTATATCAGGGCGATGATGGCAGAACAAAGCAAGTCTGATACGGTAACAGGAGTAGGCTGCTTACGAAACGAATTCCCCTTTTGCTCGTATGTGGCGTTAATAGGTGACTTGTTCCTATTCAACACGTAGGCACAACGTTTTGTGTCCACTCCCCACTGTAGTTCATGCTGACTGAACTCGTTAAAAGGTCAGTGGGTCAACATGCAAATACTTTATCACAGGAAATGATTTTCCAGTTAGCTTCGACGATGCACTGTGATGAATATATGAAACAAATCTGGCAGGCACAACGTTTTGTGTCAACTCCCTGGTGTAGTTCATGCTGACTGAACTGGTTACGGTCAGTGGGTCAACATGCAAGTAATTTATCATAGGTAATGATTTTCCATTTAGCTTCGACGATGCAGTTATGAATAATTTTTCTATTGAACAAATTTAGTTGAAACCAAAGATGACTCGTTCCTATTCAGCACACAGGTGCAACCTTTTGTGTCAAATCTCCGGGGGAAGGTCGGGTGCCGGGTAAACATGTAAACACATTATTACGGGTAATGATTTTCCGTTTAGCTTCCAACGACGATTTAACCATCACGAAGCTGCAGAAAAGATACACAAAAGGCACGATAGACAGGTGCATGCAATAATGAAATATTCAATGCTCTGGGCTTCCTTCAAGCTACTATAGTTTTTGGCGCAACACGTTTCTGAAAATGTCTACCAGGCACCTTTGGTTTACGAAACTGGGACCGCGCTGACTCGGACATATATCCCGTGCGAGACAAGATTCTCGTGGCTACTCCCCAACTGAGTTTTATTCGCCCAGCGATTGGTACAGTTGTCCATTTTGACGGTGCTTTCGACATTTGTCAATGTTCATAGGTGTGTTTTGCATATGTAGGCTATGGTGTTGGACAGTAGCGAGAGAGAAAAAGAAAAAAAGAAAAAGCGTAGCAGCGCTTTGACACATAACAGTCAGCATAATCACCGAGCAGTTCCTGCTTAATGGATGGTGGCTGTCTGCATCAACAAGAAGAGGTCGAAGTCCAAGAAGCTGCATTTGCCACGTGACATAATGGCGGCGACTCCACAACACACTGTAAGTGTTTGCTGCACAGAAAACGAATGGACACGTACAGACAGCATAACAGGTTTGATTACACGTTCTGGGCTAAATGTGACTCTGGTTGTGGTAATCAAAAAGCAAAAAGCAGCATGAAATTTAATGCTGGACTTTACGCCACTGGCCTAGGATTTAACCAGTTTGGAAAGCATTGTCTTATTTGACTCGCCTCCATTTTTGGAAAACACCAAGTTACCTGCCTATTCCATTTTTGGGTGGCACTCTGAGCGCACGAGCTGTGTGAAAGTGGGAGGTGGACATCCTGGGCTCCCCGTCCCAAATAGTCCTTATGGTCTCTGTGAACGTAAAGCAGCACTGAACGAACAGAACTACTTCAGAGCTCGGGAGCTGTGTGAAAGTCGAGGTGGCCGTCCTGGGCTCCTCGTCCCTGATAGTCCTTATGGCCTCTGTGGACGTAAAGCAACATTGAACTAGTAGAAGCTCAAAGCTGAGGAGCTGTGTAAAAGTCCAGGTGGCCGTCCTGGGCTCCCCTTCCCTAATAGTCCTTATGAACTCTGTGGACGTAAAGCAACGTTGAACTTGAACTTGGGTCGCACTTGCTGTCGGGACAGTTATTCAGCCTCACGAAACAGTTTTTTGGTTTTGAATTTTGTGGGCCATTTTATGCCTGTATTAATTTCGAATCGGTAGCTCACCTTGAGTTTCAGTTAGGTCGTAAACATTGTAAAATATCGGTTTCTGAAGAGAACGGTAGAACAAAACACACACACACACACACACACACACACACACACACACACACACACACACACACACACACACACACACTATGAATATTACACTGCAAAGTTAATCTGAAATTGAAAAACTAAAATTGCTTCCTGAGGCCGAATAGCATTCCAGACGGAAAATGCGACCCAAAAGTGGACTGTAGATGGGTGTAAGCCTTTCTTTTTAATCGGACATTTCATAGGATGTGTGTGTGTGTGTGTGTGTGTCCTCGCGCGCCCCTCCCCCTCCTGTTTATTTGTCAAATTATCAGTCTTTATTTTTTGCACCTTCTCACGTCTGCCATTTGGCTCGCCAAGAGACTATCCTCCACTTCGTTTGGTCAACTGAAAAAAAAATGAAAAAAAAAATCACAAAAGGAAAAACTTTAAATCTCTTAGTTTATTTGCAGTTTGTTGTTATTTTTTATTTTTTTGCGACCATACGCTGTAGATTTTCTATTTTCCCTGGTATCTTGCTCCTGTAGTTTTCCAAGCCTGTGCTCTAAGGGTCAGTCCACAGCACGAGTGAGGCATGATCCTCGTGCAGTGTATTCCCTTTTGCCTGAGCACGTGATGTACTAGTGCACTCTTGCTATGTCATTGTGGATGACAGGTCTTGTGAATACAAAGACAGTACACGAGCAGCCAGTTAACGTACCAGTCGCATATATCTTTCGCAGGATTTGTTCCGTGCATTGGCGAGCGTGGATATGCTTGTGTAACTGTCATGGCCATGATTATTTCTGTTCACCGAACTCCATTTCTGGTTGTTGTTTTTTTAGCTGAGCGAACAACAAAGGGAGTTAATCTGAGCTCGAAAGTCGTCACACGGACACAACAGCAAAGTCCTGAGGTGCCTACGTTAACTTTCACCTGACATCGTCCTGAGATGACCAGAGGCGGTTGCCTCGACGTTCAAATCCGAGATCCAACTCACCTGGTATGCTGCGTGTGTGTGTGTGTGTGTGTGTGTGTGTGTGTGTGTGTGTGTGTGTGTGTGTGTGTGTGTGTGTGTACGTGCGTGCATTTGTGTGTGTGTGCATGTGTGTACGCGCGCGCGTGTTTGCGTGTGTATGCGTCCGTGCGTTTGAATAGATAGATTGTGTGTGTGTGTGTGTGTGTGTGTGTGTGTGTGTGTGTGTGTGAGAGAGAGAGAGAGAGAGAGAGAGAGAGAGAGAGAGAGAGAGAGAGAGAGGCGGCAATGTCCACTTTAAGCCCCGTCGGTTTGCGGTCCTCAATTGGTATGAGAATGTGTGTGTCACAGTGCGTGTGTGTGTGTGTGTGTGTGTGTGTGTGTGTGTGTGTGTGTGTGTGTGTGTGTGTGTGCGTGTATGTGTGTGTGTGTGTGTGTGTGTGTACACGGAATGAACTTAAGGTATACACTACGCTGACATATCCACGTATCGGTTCATTCCGTACTATACACAAGCACGCGCATCCTCAAACCATTTGAGGACAGCGAACTGATGGGGCTAAAAGAGTTGTCATTCTCACCTTAACACCGTTCTCAACTTTGTTTCAGTGATCACACCTCAAGTTTAAGAAGCCGACCGCCTCTCAACTTCTCCCAGATCCAGACGTCTTTTCACAGTTTTCCCCATGCAAGAACTGAAAGAGAAGCTTCAGCTTGCCACGTCGTCTTCTTTGTATCCTGCGGATTCACCGCTTCACTCTATACAAGGTATGTCACTTCATCTGTCGCCACGCTGTTAGCCAATCAACACACGCAAGCAAGGCACACCTTCAGCCCGGCAATATCCCGAAAAAGAGCCACACGTTTTGTGTGTAGATGGAATTGGATTGAACTTTTCAACATTACAAAGTATGTAACTGAGTGATTTTTCCACTAGGTTTCATTCACATTCATTCAGTTAATAATTGTAAGTGCGATGAGTAATGTATCATTTACGGCGACAACGTTTTGAGAGTTTCTTCAGAGTCTTATGTTAATAACAATAATAATGAATAGCTTTTATAGAAGGCACTTCCAGTGGCTAGGATGGCACTGCTCTATGCGCTGTATACAGGTGGGGGTGGGGTGGGGTGGGGTGGGGGTGGGGGGGAGTTTACAGGGAGCGCTATACATTCTAACACCCACATCTTTTAGTAACAGATAGCTTTCAGTAATCTGCGTGAAATGATATTAATTATAATAGCACACACTGTACACATACACTACAAAAATCACAACTGGCACGAACAGATGAATCTTTCAAATTTATGAACAAATACTAAGCTATTTACAAATCGGAAAAACGTTTGAGAATTCTGACACGGAGGTTTTGACAAAGGAAGATGTGGATGAAAGTATGTTGATGGGGGAAGATATGGATGAGGGTCGGTTTACATGTTGATGAGGTTAGATGAGGATGAGAGTGTTTACATATGTTGATGAGGGAAGATGTGGATGAGAGTCTGTTGACATATTCTGATGAAGGAAGCTGTGGATGAGAGTCAGTTTACACATGCTGATGAAGGAAGATGTGGATTAGAATCTATTTACACATACTAATGAAGGAAGATGTGGATGAGTCAGTTTACATATGTTGATGATGGAAGGTGAGGCTGAGAGTCTGTTTACATATGCTGATGAGGAAGATGTAGATGAGAGTCTATTTACACATGCGAATGAGGGAAGATGTGGGTGAGAGTCTGTTTACACATACTGACCAAGGAAGCTGTGGATGAGTGTTTACACATGCTGATGAGGGAAGATGTGGATGAGAGTTTGTTTACATATGCTGATGAGGGAAGATGTGGTTGAGTGACTGTTTACATATGTTGATGAGGGAAGGTGTGGTTGAGAGACTACATATGCTGATGAGGGAAGATGTGGATGAGGATCTGTTTACATTCTGATGGGATAAGATATGGATGAGAGTCTGTTCACATATGCTGATGAAGGAAGATGTGGATGAGAGTCTGTTTACATATGCTGATGAAGGAAGATGAGGATGAGAATCTGATTACATATGTTGATGAGGGAAGATGTGGTTGAGAGGCTGTTTACATATGCTGATGAGGGAAGAGGTGGATGGGAGTCTGTTTACATATGCTGATGAGTGAAGCTTTGGATTAGTCTGTTTACATATTTTGATGAAGGAAGCTGAGGATGAGAGTCTGTTTACACATACTGATGAGGGAAGATGTGGCTTGGAGTCTGTTTACACATGCTGGTGCGGGGAGATGTGGATGAATCGGTTTACACATGTTGATGATGGAAGAGGAGGTTGAGAGTGTATACATATGCTGATGAGGAAGATGTGGATGAGAGTCTGTTTATATATGCTGATGAGGGAAGATGTGGATGAGAGTCTGTTTACAGCTACTGATGAGTGCATGAAGATACCCTTTCGAAAGTTACATCTTTGTGCAGTAGCCGCTGAATAGTATTTCTAGCTCTGTTGATTCGTGATCTTAATTTTTCTTCGCTGTTGCTGGTAGTGCGATCCAGTCTCAGTTTCTCCAACGCTTAATAATAATAATAAATATAATTGTTATTATTATTATAATTATAATAATGGAAATTTGTAAAGCGTCTACCCCGCGGCTCAAAGCGTTGAACGAACATAACAAACATAATGTACATCGAGATGGAGAATGTTATCCGTAATTTAACAACGGCTAACACATAATGTACACATCAACAAGAGTTCCAGTCTGGTCGTTATGCCATGGAATGACAAACTCAACTAAACAGTTACTGGCATAAGAGCATCCTCTCTCTCTCTCTCTCTCTCTCTCTCTCTCTCTCTCTCTCTCTCTCTCTCTCTCTCTCTCTCTCTCTCTCTCGATTTTTGACTGATATTGTAGTTGTTGTTTTCATGTTGTTTAACATAAACATACCCGTTGTTGCAAAATGGATTTAGCAGATTATGCTTGTGAGCATTTACTATAAGCTAAGCTCATACAGTGATGTTGGTCTTCCATATTTTCATGAATGTAAATAAACTTTGCTTAAACTAACATGGGTTCAAGCATAACTATGTGCGAGATGCACGCACACATCGTACAGACTGGTAGGGGTGAAGGACAGTGTTGCCTAACTTAAATACTGGGAGAAGAAAAATGTCTGGAGTTCGCTTTTGAAGGAAGAGTGCCTGATGTCTTGGGGGAGATTGTTCCACAGGTGCCAAAGCCATGAGTTTTTTCGGTTGAAGCGTTGGAGTGGGAGATTGTTCCACAGGTGCCAAAGCCATGAGTTTTTTCGGTTGAAGCGTTGGAGTTTGAGCATGCGTGTGCCTGACGAAGAGCCGAGAGAGCGGGAAGGACTGTAAAGGTGCAGTAGCTCAGAAAGACAAGAGCGGGCGGGACCTGTCATTGCGTCGTAACACGTGCAAGCAGTTTTGTATTTTATTCGTTTAGAAATTGGGAACCAGTGCCTGTGGAGTTGCTGTAGGAGTGGTGTGTAGTATTGATGGCGTGGTGCTCTGAGAATAAGGCGTGCAGTAGTTTTTCTATTGGTTGAGTAACAGTGTTAGGAGTGCCCATGAGAAGAGAATTGCAGCTTTGGTTGAGTGTTGCTTTACGTCCACAGAAACTGTAGGCTTATTAGGGGCGGGAGCTCAGGACGGCCACCTCAACTTTCACACAGCTCCTGAGCTCTCAGAATTGCAACCCTGACTTGTTGTCTTTTATACTAGCTCATAGGGGTATCACAGCGGTAAAACTGTACAGCGTATCGTTTGAGTAAGTTCTCTTTGGACTAGGTTTAAATAAATGAACAAAATCACAACAAACTGATTTGCGCGAGTTCTCGGGATTAAGGGAAGATAATTGATATTTTAACGGATTCAACGAAACTTTTCACAAGCGAGATCTTCCAGACTTTGCATGATGATAAACCTCCATTGAGCTTTACAGTTTGATACTACTTTTGTTGATTGCGACCGAATTTCGAGGTCACGACAATATTGCAAAACAACAACAACAACAAAAACACTTAAACTTCAATTTCTCGTCATGTTTATGTCATGTATATGTCCAGTCTTACATCGAGCGTTTGAAATTGTGATAAAAGTTGTGTTTACCAGTCTTAATAATTGTGGGTCGATGGAGTGCTTATTCTTCTTGTTGTTACGTTGATCAAGGCTGTATCGAGATGATTGTTACACATTAAGAAAGAGGTTGAAACGTCGGTCACGATTTTGATCTTAATGGGACAGTTTCCCGACACATACACAGGATGTATCCTCCTTGTTTCATCCCAGAAGTTTGCCTTTGCCGTTAAACTTGTTCATTTGTTTTGTGATTGGACTGTAGTGTGTGTGTGTGTGGTGTGTTGTGTGTTGTGGTGTGTGGGGGTTTGGTGTGGTGTTGGGGGGGGGGGGGGGGGGCCCCTGGTGTTTTTCTGTGTTGGGGTTTTTTGGTGGGTGTGTGTGTGTGTGTGTGTGTGTGGTGTGTGTGTGTGTGTAGTTGTTTGCAAAAATAATAGTTATTGTTTTTCTTAAGTGATAATGGTAGACTACAATATTTAATGTTCTGTTTGTTGAAATGTATGTTAATATGGTTTTCGTCATAAGTTTGTACAGCACAGTGAGTTTAACTCTGATCAGAGAACAGCACATTACAAGAATTATTATTTATTGCACTGACTGGGAATGGGGTTTGACCGCTACACGGCTGTATATGGTATGCTGTGTTTTAATTATATTACCTTGTGATAAACATAAACAAGTATGTGATCATAATCTCATTACTATTTTATGATGACGTTACAGTTTGTTCTATATTTATAACTATGGTTAAAGTAAACCTTTTTTTGGGGAGGGTTGGGGAATTTTTTAATTTTTTGTATTTATTTTTTCCCCCGGGGGGTTTTTGTTGTTGTGTGTGTGTGTGTGTGTGTGTGTGTGTGTGTGTGTGTGTGTGTGTGTTTGGGGGCGGGCCGGTTTTCTTGGGGGCCCTTTCATTTGTCCTTTTTTTTTGCTGTAGTGTTGTTTTTTTTGTGTGTGTGGTGTGTGGGGTTTGTGGGGTTTTTTGTTGTGTGGTTTTGTGGGGTGGTTTTTGTTGTGTTGTGTTGTGCTGTGGTGTGGTGTGGTGTGTTGTGCTGTGTTTTACAAAAAAAAAATGGATTGAATATCACCATAATCTAATGACAGCGCGTGATCACGATGGTTTGAGAGTCTTTTTGCAAACTGGAAAGGGTTCAACAAGCAGACAGTTGAAATCGTTTCGTAGCTTTCGTGCCCCAAAGATAAATAGAAATTTTTTTGCCCTTTAAAAAAAAATTTGCTTTGAAACATACCACCCAAAATTTAAAATGTAATAACAAAATTTTTTCAGGAAAACAGAAAAAAAAAAGAAAAAAATTTTTAACAAATTACATTTACAGCTAAAACAGTTAATAACAGCATAAGATAAAAAAAGGGGAAAGAGAGAGAGAGAGAGAGAGAGAGAAAAGAAAAAGGGGCGGCACGGACAGACAGAGGGAGAGCATTAAAAAAGAACACTCAAACAGCCTATAGATATGTTCAATTGGTGACCGAAAACAACCAGTTTAAGATTACCGCAGTAAGAGATATAATGGAAGCGATAAGAGAGAGGCGAAGTGAGCGAGAGACAGTAGGAGAGAGAGGAGAGAGGAATAGGAGACCTAGGGTGAGGAGTGAGAGGGGAGTGAGGAGAAAGAGGAGAGAGAGAGAGGAGAGCAAGAACCGGGGACGGGCGAGCGCCCAGCAGTATTGGGGGTATTCTGCGGGGGCTCGTAGATCACAATGAGAGAGAAATTAAGGTTGAGGACTTTAAACAAATTGTTACTCATTTGAAAAACAGATAAACTGGAAAAGCAAAACAAACAGAAAAGTGGTGATGGGTCTGGCACGGGGGTGGAGGTAGTTGGAATTGACGGGTGCGGAGGGTGTGTGTTAGGAGTGGGGGGAGCGGGAAGGGGGGGGGGCGAAGGCTAAGTGGCGAAAGGGAGGGAAAAGGACAAGGAGATCGTCGTGCAGTATTACGGAGGTCGCTATATTGGGTTAAAAACATAATGTACATTACCTGCGTTGTGCTCTGGGATATCTAGGTGTGTGGCATTAATTCACGCGAATGGCTATGTCTACGTGTCTCAGACCTCTGAGTCGAGGAGTGAATGGTGTGTCGACTCTTACTCATAAACAGGTGTAAAACAGGCCTCAAAGATCCCCTCCCTTAGGGTGCTCTTTATCCTACCTACCTTGACGATGTGTGGTATCGTGTGCAAGTTCCCTTACTAGGGGGAGGGTCGCGCGGGGTGTAAGTAATACCTACTCGTTGTAAACTCAAACCCGCGAGCGTGGCTCTGTCATTTGAATCAGAGGTGAATGCCAGAGGAACTGGTGCTTATGTCACAAATACCTCTGGCAGTGATTAAGTCACTTGTAATCTGAACAGGTGGTAAACAATAGGCTCAAGATCTGGCCCCGTGTCTCTTCTGTCCATCTACCTTATTGTCTTCGATCGGTGGGTTGAAGGATATCCGCATACAAGGGGTAGGTCCGCGTGTGATTCACCGTAAGAAAAACAACCTGCTGTACAAAGATGTGACTTTTGACTGTCTCTTAAGAGTCCTTTTTTGGTTAATATCTGCTATGTTTTTTCATGAGAGGGAATCTGCTTCTATTTCTTCTTCTCGCAACGCCAGTTCATTAGGTGTGATTTCTAGGTTCTTTAGAGCAATCTATACAGGCTCGGGTTCATCGTGCGTTCATAAAACACTTCTTTTGGGGACTTTTTGGGGTTAGGGTCTTTGTCTACCCCACGGATAGCGGCTATTTTTTTGGTTTTATTGTCGTAGTGTTGTTTGACACTCCTTTATGACTGCTTCTCTTAACGTAGGAGGCTAACGCTGTCATACTCCCTTCTTGGTAAGACTTTTTCACACGCTGTTTTCCTGAAGCCGATCTTCCACCCAGCTCTTTATTGAGTAGTTGTCTTCTGAGCAGTTTTGTGCAGAGCTCGGATCCGTTCAGTCTGGCATTCCTGTCTTTAGAGGTTCCATTCTGAGCAATGCTAATTTCAGCTGTTGAAAGGGCTCATTTTTCTTATTCTTTTATCCCAGGTCTATGTGACACGGACCGCGACTCTGACGGGATGATTTCACCCATAATGGTAAACAGGTCGTAACAGGCTCAAGATCCCCAGGGTCTCTCCACACTGAGGGTGTTTTGGTGGGTGAAGTTCCCCCAACCGAGTGAGTGGTCCGCGGTGATTCACCGTGAGAAAAACGACCTGCTTTACTTAAAGAATGTGACAGTTTGACTGTCTCTTAAAGTTCCTTTTTTTGATTTCTACATTTTTTCTAGGAATCTGCTTAGTTTATTTCTCGTCCACACCTGGTCGCCTCAGGGTACACCCAGTTACTTAGTGGTTTAACTGTGTTTCATAGTGTTGATTGACATCATTCTGTATAAGACTCAGCTCGCGGTTTGTCCTCACTCCGATATAGTTCTACAATATACAAACTCATCCTCTTCTTTTTCGGTGGGACACCTATTATGTTGTCTTAAGGGTGATTCTTTTGTCTACACAGCTATTAGTTTCTTAGTGGTTTTCGGCTGCCGCTGTACATGATGAACTGCTGCTTTCCTCTTATGTAGGGCTCCTTTTCCTCCCTTCTTGGGTACACTTTTTTTCACGCTCTTTACCTGAGGCATCTTCCACCCAGCTCTTTTATTGAGTAGTTGTCTTCTGAACAGTTTGCAGAGCTCGGATCCGTTCAGGTCTGGCATCCTTTCTTGATAGAGTTCCCAGTTCTGGCAAGCTAATTTCGAGCTGTTGAAAAGGGGCTATTTTCTGCTTATTTTCTCAGGTCTAGTGGACACGTGGAACAGCGAACCTCTGGACCGGGATGATTTCACCATAAGTGGTAAACGAGTGTGTAAAACAGGCTCAAGATCGCCCAGGGTCTCTCCACACTATTGTTTTACGGTGGAGTGAAGTTCCCTCAAGGGAGGGGTCCGCGGTGATTCACCTTAAGACAAAAAAAACCTGCTTTAACAAAGATGTACATTTTGACTGTCTCTTAAGTCTTTTTTTATTGCTATGTTTTCATAGGGAATCTCTGCGTAGTTCTTCTTCCACCATGGTTAATAGGTGGTTACTGTTCTTTGATAGCATTCTATACACTACGAGGTTGACTCTTGGTGGCGTGTGACAACAACGTTCTTATTGGGACTCTTATTCGTGTCACGGTCCTTGTCTACGCACAGACTATTTTGTCTTAGGTGAGGTTTTTTGCTCCTTTTAGATGACTGCTTTCATTTCTTGCTATGTATGGCTCCTTTCTCCCTTCTGGCCGGGGGTACGACTTTTTCGAACGCGTGTTTCCTGTAGCCTCTTCCACCCCAGCTCTTTTATTGAGTAGTTGTCTTCTGAGCAGTTTGCAGAGCTCGGATCCGTTAGTCTGGCATTCCTGTCTTTAGAGGTTCCATTCTGAGCAATGCTAATTTCAGCTGTTGAAAGGGCTCATTTTTCTTAATTTTCTCAGGGCTTTTGACACATGACAGGGACTCTGACGGGATGATTTCACCCATAATGGTAAACAGGTCGTAACAGGCTCAAGATCCCCCAGGGTCTCTGCACGCTAATGTTTCGGTCGGTGGAGTGAAGTTCCCTCAAGGGGGAGGGGTCCGCGGTGGGATTCACCGTAAGACAATACAGACCTGCTTTACAAAGAGGTGACATTTTGACTGTCTCTTAAGTCTTTTTTTTATTTCTATTTTTTCATTGGGAATCTGCTTAGTTCTTCTTTTCTTCCACCCAGTTCTTAGTGGTTCTGTTCTTTATAGCATTCTATACAGCTCGGTTCTCTTCAAAACACTTCTTTTGGGGACTTTTTGTTAGGTCTTTGTCTACCCAGCTATTTTGTCTTAGTGGTTTTGCTCCTTTATGACTGCTTTCTCTTATGTAGGGCTCCTTTCTCCCTTCTGGGTACGACTTTTTCACGCTGTTTTCCTGAGCCATCTTCCACCCAGCTCTTTTATTGAGTAGTTGTCTTCTGAGCAGTTTGCAGAGCTCGGATCCGTTCAGTCTGGCATTCCTGTCTTTAGAGGTTCCATTCTGAGCAATGCTAATTTCAGCTGTTGCACAGGGCTCATTTTTCCTTAATTCTTCTTCTCAGGTTCTAGTGACACGTGAACAAGCGACTCTGACGGGATTGAGTTCACCCATAATGGTAAAGCAGGTCGTAAAACAGGCTCAAGATCCCCCAGGGTATCTCTCCACGCTAATGTTTCGTCGGTGGAGTGTGAATTTCCCTCAAGGGGAGGAGTCGCGTTGAATCACCGTAAGATAAAGAACAACCTGCTTACAATATGTGGAACATTTTTGACTGTGCCGTCCTTTAGTCTTTTTTATTTCTATTATGATTTCATAGAGGATACGACTGCTGTAGTTCTCTCGTTCCACCCATTTTTCTTAGTGGTTTCTGTTCTTTATAGCATTAAACTAATACATGTTCTCGGTTTCATCTTCAAACACTCTCGTTTTGGGGACTTTTTGTTTAGGTCTTGTCTACCCATGACTAATTTAGTGGTAACTGTCGTGGAGTTTTGCTCCTTTGACAACATGACTGCTGTTCTCTATGTAGGGCTTCCTTTTTCTCCTCCCTTCTGGGTCACGACTTTTCATGCGCTGTTTTTCCTGAGCCATCTTTCTCACTCGCAGACTCTTTCTATTTGAGTGATTTGTCCTTCTAGCAGTTTTTCGAGCTCGGAGTCCGTTCAGTCTGAGGTCTGCATTCGCCTGTCTTTAGGAGGTGTCTCATTTCTGAGCAATGCTATTTGCAGGCTGTTGAAGAGGGTTCATTCGCTTTGCTATATTCTATCTCAAGTCTAGTGGACCTAACGTGTGACAGCGACTCTGACGGGATGATTTCACCCATAATGGTAAACGGGGTCGAAAACAGGCTCAAGATCCCCCAGGGGCTCTCCACACTAGATCGGTTTCGATCCGGGTGGATGAAGTCCCTCAAGGGGAGGGGTCCGCGGGTGATTCACGCATAAGAAGGAACAACAAACTGCTTTACAAATGTGACATTTTTGACCTGTCTCTTAATCTTTTTTGTGAATGGTGCTATTTTTTCATAGGGAATATGCTTAAGTTCTTCTTCCACCCAGTTCTTAGTGGTTCTGTTCTTTAGCATTCTATCAGCTCGGTTTTCTCTTCAAAACACTTCTTTTGGGGGACTTTTTGTTAGGTCTTTGTCTACCCATCTATTTTGTCTTAGTGGTTTTTGGCTCCTTTAGGACTGCTTTCTCTATGTAGGAGCTCCTTTCTGTCTTCTGGGTGCACTTTTTGACGTTCTTTTCCGAGGCCATCTTCCACCCAGCTCATTTATTGAGTAGTTGTCTTCTGAGCAGTTTGCAGAGCTGGGATCCGTTCACTTGTTAGCTTTTTCAGGTTCCATTCTGCAATGCTAATTTTCAGCTGTTGAAAGGCTTCATTTTTCTTTTCTTCTCATGGTCTAGTGACACGTGACAAGCGACTCCTGACGGGATTGATTTCCCCATATTAAACAGGTGGTAACAGGCTCCAGATCCCCCAGGGTCTCCTGCACGCTAATGTTTCGTCGGTGGAGTGAAGTTCCCTCAAGGGGAGGAGTTCCGCGGTGATTCCACCGTAAGAAACACCTGCTTTTACAAAGATGGACATTTTGACTGTCTCTCTTAGTCTTTTTTATTTCACTATTTTTTCATAGGGAATCTGTTTAGTTCTTCTTCCACTCAGTTCTTAGTGTTTCTGTTCTTTATAGCATTTCTATACGCTCGGTTCTCGTCAAAACCACTTCTTTTTGGGGACTTTTGTTAGGTCTTTCGTCTACCCAGCTATTTTGTCTTAGTGGTTTTGCTCCTTTATGACTGCTTTCTCTTATGTAGGGCTTCTTTCTCCCTTCTGGGTACGACTTTTTCACGCTGTTTTCCTGAGCCATCTTCCACCCAGCTCATTTATTGAGTAGTTGTCTTCTGAGCAGTTTGCAGAGCTCGGATCCGTTCAGTCTGGCATTCCTGTCTTTAGAGGTTCCATTCTGAGCAATGCTAATTTCAGCTGTTGAAAGGGCTCATTTTTCTTATTCTTCTCAGGTCTAGTGACACGTGACAGCGACTCTGACGGGATGATTTCACCCATAATGGTAAACAGGTCGTAAACAGGCTCAAGATCCCCCAGGGTCTCTCCACACTATTGTTTCATCGGTGGAGTGAAGTTCCCTCAAGGGGAGGAGTCCGCGGTGATTCACCGTAAGAAAAACAACCTGCTTTACAAAGATGTGACATTTTGACTGTCTCTTAAGTCTTTTTTTATTTCTATTTTTTCATAGGGAATCTGTTTAGTTCTTCTTCCACCCAGTTCTTAGTGGTTCTGTTCTTTATAGCATTCTATACAGCTCCGTTCTCTTCAAAACACTTCTTTTGGGGGCTTTTTGTTAGGTCTTTGTCTACCCAGCTATTTTGTCTTAGTGGTTTTGCTCCTTTATGACTGCTTTCTCTTATGTAGGGCTCCTTTCTCCCTTCTGGGTACGACTTTTTCACGCTGTTTTCCTGAGCCATCTTCCACCCAGCTCTTTTATTGAGTAGTTGTCTTCTGAGCAGTTTGCAGAGCTCGGATCCGTTCAGTCTGGCATTCCTGTCTTTAGAGGTTCCATTCTGAGCAATGCTAATTTCAGCTGTTGAAAGGGCTCATTTTTCTTATTTCTTTCTCCAGGTCGTTCGGGTTGGTGAACACGTGACAGCCGTACGTCATGACGGGATGATGTTTCACGTCCCATTGACCATCTCGAGTAAACAGTCAAGGTGCGTATGATACACGACTGGCTCAAAAGCGATCTCTCCCCAGAGTTTCTCCTCCACAACTGTTGTTTTTCATCTGGAGTGAAGTCCCTCAGGAGGGGTCCGCCGTTGATTCCCGTAAGAAAACAACCTGCTTTACAAAGATGTGACATTTTGACTGTCTCTTAAGTCTTTTTTTATTTCTATTTTTTCATAGGGAATCTGTTTACAAGACGCCACTTTGTCTTGTGGTTCTGTTTCTTTTATCTCTTAGTTTCACTCAGTCTTGGTTTCCCCTTTTGGCCATCAAGCTCTTCTTGGTGGTTGTGTTCTTTTTAGCACTTCAGCTCTTTCTTATGCCTTCTTAGTCATTTTGTTGTTGGAGGCACATCATGTGGCTCCTTTCTGGGTACGACTTTTTCACGCTGTTTTCCTGAGCCATCTTCCACCCAGCTCATTTATTGAGTAGTTGTCTTCTGAGCAGTTTGCAGAGCTCGGATCCGTTCAGTCTGGCATTCCTGTCTTTAGAGGTTCCATTCTGAGCAATGCTAATTTCAGCTGTTGAAAGGGCTCATTTTTCTTATTCTTCTCAGGTCTAGTGACACGTGATAGCGACTCTGGCGGGATGATTTCACCCATAATGGTAAACAGGTCGTAAACAGGCTCAAGATCCCCCAGGGTCTCTCCACACTGTTGTTTCATCGGTGGAGTGAAGTTCCCTCAAGGGGAGGGGTCCGCGGTGATTCACCGTAAGAAAAACGACCTGCTTTACATAGATATACGCCAAAAACATCAAACAACCTGAACTCATTTATATTTCAAGCTGTCCAAGATTTCATTGCCCAGTCCGGTCGTTTTGCCATGGAATGACAAACTCAACTAAACAGTTACTGGCAGAGAGCAGAGAGCAGTTTTTCTCTCACTCTCTTGACTTTTGACTGATTTTTGTTGTTGTTTTCATGTTGTTTAACATAAATACCCGTTGTTGCAAAATCAATTTAGTAATTTATACTTTTTGAGCTTAGCTTGTTTAATGCTCATACAATGGTTTTAATTGTCCATATTTTCATGAATGCAAATAAACTTTGCTTAAACCAAACAGTATAAACTCCGGAGTAAGATACCCGTCAAAATAGTAGAGGCCCTAAACTCAGGAATTTTGAACTACACGAAGCAGTACACTATCCGCCATCTGCTCCATTACGACCAGTCCAAACGCACAAGTTCTTATAACCCCTTTTGTTTTTGTTTACTGTAAGAGGCCTATGGAGATACAGGCGAAAACGTTCCTAGGGGTGGTAATTTTAGCTTGACTTTAAACGGTCGTTTAAAAGTTTTGATGAAAAAGAAAAGAAAAGAAAAAAACGAAAAAAAAGAAGAAAACGCTGCAGAAAAAGATCTTGAGCCATGCGACTCGCTCCATACGCTCTGAAAACATAATGTATTTCTTTTTGGCGAAGAAAAGAGTAATCTATCGGTCTCTCACTTATGTGCACCAGAAAGGTAGTTCAAAGGGTGTATTTTAAGGCTTTTAGTATTCATCGAATCAGATCGGCCAATCTAAGTTTATGCATGGAATGTGTTGATAGGGCCGCAGATTTGTCAACCTGCACCAAAAAGAAGGAAACATGTGTTAATAATAATAATAATACGAAGGTGCAGGGTTGTTCGCCATATTAAATGATAACACACTGAAGGAACCTGTTAGTCATACTTAATACATATTCAGATAAATATCTTAGTCTAAAAAAATGGAGATAGCCTCAACGACTGGCTTTATTACCATGATCAGGACAGAGGTTTCAATAGCTGATGGGTTTTCCTCCATTTTACCTTTGAGAGATCCAGACGACCAGTAATTTTAAGGAATGTTGGTGACCGAACCACACAGGAGGCTGAGACTGAACAGATTATAAACTATGCTTGAAAATAGGCATGCTTGTTATAATAATAATAATAATAATAAAGAGGATTTCTAAAGCGCCCATCTACCACACAAGGTGGCAGCACAAGGCGCTTTACAATAACACTAACCACACACACACACACACACACACTCACTCACACTCACTCACACACACACTCACACACTCAACACACACACACACACACACACACACACACACACACACACACACACACACACAGCATCGAAACGAAGGGATGGGCAGGGCTGTGAAAACAGTTTAGAATAGTTATTAACAGGTGCGTCTTGAGTGCGGCTTTGAAAGAGGAGGTAGAATTAGAGTGGCGGAGTGTTTGAGGCAGATTGTTCCAGACAGATGGGCCAGCATAAGAAAAAGATCTTTCACCAAATGTTTTTGTGTTTACACGGGGGGTGACAAATAACAAATCTGAGACAAGAATGAATGCTAGCGACACCGAAACAACAGAACAAAACAGCTGAACCTAAAGCAGATGAGTGTCCTGCATCACGTTCTTCACCGTTTAACTGTTGTTGAAGTGTTGTTTTGTAGCTTGAAAAAGGGGCTTACCCCGAAAATTCGCATGCTGTGTTTTGTCGTAATAAACAGATCTTAACGTTGTTTAAAAAAAGAAAGAAAAATGTTTGGATGTTAGTATAATCATCGGTTCGTGATTCCCAGGTACAAATGCCAAAAGAAAGCAGACTGAATCGTAAAGAGCATGGAAAATAAGAGCGCTTTCATTCCACTGGTGGTCTGCTTGCTAAACTCTTTCCAGTCGACGAGAGAATCTCTCACTATCTTGGTCACTTTTGTTCGTTCAATCAATCAGTATTTTATTTTATGTCTGTTCACATCAAGAACAAAACAACAACAAAACAAAAACAACAACAAGAACAACATATAATTATATAATTTCCCCACAGGACTATGAACAATCGATTTGACAATATTAGTGATAACATCAGTATTATACAAAATATTGTTGTGAGCATTTAAGTCCTATCCGTTTTTCTGAAGTAACTCTGTGGTAATAGGACATTCAAGCAGTATGTGTTTAACAGATAAGACGTTTTTACAAACGCATGTCACATTCTGTGAATATTTAGTGTTCCATGAATTTAGACGTAACTTGTATATTACTCTTGCTAAATATCTTGAACAAGAAGGTATTGCAGATTGACTTTTTTTCAATTTGTTTACACACAGTCTTCTTAAGTAGTGAATTAATCTCATGAGACGAGAGTAGTAGGTTACTGGACATGTTTTTCATTGCACCTTCTTTAGCTAATTTGTCCGATATTTCTTTTGTTCGTTACATTTCTGTGTTTCACAGTCGCGTAGCAGGCAAGGCCCATTTTCAGTCAAACGTGCAAACATTCCAACTGCAGAACAGACGAACAGTCTGACGGTTACTGTGTGTTCCTGGGACAACGAGACGGGGTTACTGTCCTGTGTATGTTCCAGAAAGCTCTCCTTTTGGGAGCCAATGTCTTGACCGCCACCTTGACGTCTTTCCAACACGTTGACAGAAGCTGCCACAAGTATAATTTTTGTCGCGATAAAAGTTTTGTCGCGACAAACACGTGTTTGCGCGACAAAAATATGCTTGTCGTGACAAACATAATTTTGTCGCGACAAACATGTGTTTCTCGCGACAAAACGTTTGTGGGGACAAACATACTTTTGTCGCGACAAACATGTGTCACAAAGAGAGAGAGAGAGAGAGAGAGAGAGAGAGAGAGAGAGAGAGAGAGTGTGTG
>JABMCL010003174.1:387500-392500 GCA_018857735.1 Alviniconcha marisindica
CCAAAAAAAAGAAAAGAAAAGAAGAAGACAAAAACAAAACAAACATAAAAGAAAAGAAAAAAAGACCCCCCCCCCCTCCAAAAAAGAAAGAAAGACAAAAACAAAACAAAAAAGACATCAAGATGAAACAGCCCCGTCCGCGTTAGTCATTGTTCTCCGCCATGGTGCGTAATTATATGTATACTATAGCAAAACTCGATGCGTCAGCGGGTCGGCAAATAGACGCTGAAAGGAAACGGCTTACCTAATCATCAGCAATTGTGCACACGCTACATTAAGGTTATTCAAAATCAAAGCGTTGTTCGGACGCGCGCAGCCCCCCACCCGGGGTGACGCTGCAGAAAAGGATTAGTAACCTTACTCTGACCCGTAGTGTCGATGCCGGTCTTGCACAGTTACCTACATTTAATTTTTGAAAAACGTTTTCCCAGACGTTTGGCGCCGAATAGCTCTTGATTCTTCCTCCATTTGAAAAGAGCTGTGACGGTCACAAAAGGGGTACCTATAATACTACTAAATGGGGCATGTTCGTGTTCGTGTACGCCCTCAAGCACTGGCGACACCCAGTTATCGTCAGAAGGTTGAGGCAAGAAACGCCGAGGGCTGTTCGCGAGGGCTGTGCGAGTCAAAGAGTCTCTACTGAAGAGTTGGCCAAGAGCTCGACGCTACGTGACAAAGGACACGGTTTAATAGTCGCAGCGATTAGGCAAAGTCACAACGGCTCTAATTGTGATCAGAGCAACTCGTGACCCAATGAACCTGGGACACAGACTGCTGTTGGCAGCGTTTAGGCGACTCTCGGCGGTTCTTCTGATGAGCTATGAGATATGAAATGTTGAGGAGTTTGAGACAAGTCAGGTACATTTTTTTAAATATATTCTATTCAAAGGAAAATGTGGGCGTTATACATGAATAACGAACGAACAAAACAAAATCTACATGTATAAATGATTTACGGTTGTTTACAGAATGCGCAGTAACGTTCAGGCTTAAGCAAAGTTTATTTTCATGAATGTAAATATGGAAAATCAAAATCGTTGCATGAACATTAAACAAGCTAAGCTCACAAGCATAATTTACTAAAACTCATTTTGCAACAACGGGTATGTTTATGTTCAAGAACATGAAAACAACAAATAATCAGTCAGAGAGAGAGAGAGAGAGAGAGAGAGAGAGAGAGAGAGAGAGAGAGAGAGAGAGAGAGAGCTCTTGTGCCAGTATCTGTTCAGTTAGTCATCCCATGGCAAAACAAACAAGACTAGGCAATGAAGTCTAGGACAGCTTTAAATATTAATGACATCGTATTGTTTGATGTGTTTGGATCCCCTTGCAGGAGGGTAGAAATATTCAGCAAATTTGCGGCTCTTTTGGTGAGCAACTGTGACCCAATGAAAATGGGTGGGACACGGATTGCTGTTCGCAGCGGTTAGGCAAGTCACAGCGGCTCTTACGATGAAATGTGAGATATGAAGTGTTGAGGAGCTTGAGACACTACACGCGAGCGCAACCAGCGTATTGTATGTAGCGAGGCCATTGCATTTTGAAGTCGAAGTATACTCTCGGTATACAAACGATGGCTACTTTTAATGTTACATCTAGGTTGTAACACTTTCAGCGCCAGCATTTCTGGAATGCAGCAGCTCCAGGCGCCAGCTGTTTTTCAGAATCTGGCAGCAAGCGTACACTCACTATCTTTAAACGCCCGTAACTTCCTTATTTCTGAACCAGTTCTTTTGCAATATTTTTGCAGAATAAAGTCAAATGGTTCCAATTTTCATCAGTTTAGTGTTGTTGTACTTCTTTCATTACCAATTCTTACAGAATGGTCCCCTGATTTGAGCACCTAGATGTGACGTCGGCGGGAAGCTTGGTGTTGTGACATAGACACCGTAAGGGTTAAAATAGCTTGAGAGACGGTCGACACAGGTGGTCAACCATGCACGGTGTTAATCCATGATAGCTTTTTGGCTTCTAGCCGATTAGGGGACCCTAATTTCTGTGTTTGCGGTACTCTGTCATGTGCTGAGAATAATTATGATAATTATATATGTAAATGAAAATAACGATTAAAACTAACTGCATGCGTAAGCTGGATCTCAGCAAGGGGCGGATTAAGTCGCCAAAGGGCGGACAACCCATCATTATCTGACGATTATTCGGCGTTATGGGCCTTGGCGAATTTTTCAGTCATCCTAGACTTCATTGTATCATTTGCAGACACGTGCCAGATTAAGTTGAAGCCTCGCAATGGGCTACCTGCCATCGGTCGTATACCAAGTGCAACAACGTCGTCAACAAAAGAAACGTGTATCCCGCTGTCAACGTCTGATGACGGTCTTTACCTGTTTAAAGAATACCGCCACCCCCCACAAAAAGACACACACACACACGCACACACGCACGCACGCACACACACACACAAACACACACACCAAAACAAACAAAAAACAATATACACACACACACACACACACGCACGCACGCACGCACGCACGCACGCCACGCACGCACGCACGCACGCCACGCACGCCCGCACACACATACACACACACACACACATACACACACACACACACACACACACACACACACACACACACACACACACACACACACACACACACAAAAACACAAGAAACAACAACAACAAAACTAGCTTATTAGGTTACAGCGTGTGCCTTCTTACCAACCGTGTAGGAGATGGGTGGGTTTTCAGCCCTATTATAATTATGATACTGATACTGGAGATTGTCGTGGGGTTTTCCTCTCCTGGTACTCCGGTCCTTGCACCCAGGACCTGCTAGGTAAAAGTCCATTTGCCTGCAGTTCCGAAAAATTCAATATTCTCATTAATACTATTACAAAATGATAAACGTACTTCTGTCGGCTAAGGTACGTTTATAGGGCAGCGACTGCGTTTTATTGTAGTGTCCATTGCCAGTAGGTATTCTCACCAGCGTCTGATTAATACGATTACAAAATGATAGACGTATTTCTGTCAATTAAGGTAAGTTAACAGAGCAATACTGTGCATTATAGTGTCCATTGCCGGTAGGCTTTCGTTAACTTCCTGCCTTACGGCGCTTGAAAGTCATTCGGAGACCGACGAAGAGCTTAAATAAGTCATTTTTATTTCACACACACACACACACACACACACACACACACACACACACACACACACACACACACACACACACACACTCTCTCTCTCTCTCTCTCTCTCTCTCTCTCACACGTGAAAGTGAGGACATTGTTTATGAAACTCTGTGAAACGCTCCTCCCCCTCCTCTCACCCCCCCCCTCCCGTCTCAAACGTTAAAGTGAAACAACATAGGACCATAGGACATTGTCTATGAAACTCTGTGAAATGCTCCAACACCCCCCCTCCACACACACATACACATACACACACACACACACACACACACACACACACACACACACACACACACACACTCTCTCTCTCTCTCTCTCTCTCTCTCTCTCACACGTGAAAGTGAGGACATTGTTTATGAAACTCTGTGAAACGCTCGACATTGTTTATGAAACTCTGTGAAACGCTCCTCCCCCTCCTCTCACCCCCCCTCCCCCCCCTCCCGTCTCAAACGTTAAAGTGAAACAACATAGGACCATAGGACATTGTCTATGAAACTCTGTGAAATGCTTCAACACCCCCTCTCCACCACACACACACACACACAACACATACACACACACACACACACACACACACACACACACACACACACACACACACACACACACACACACATACAATCTCAAACGTGAAACAACAGAGACATTGTAAATGCTCACACACACACACACACACACACACACACACACACACCACACACACACACACACACACACACACCACACACACACATCCAAACGTGAAACAACAGAGACATTGTAAATGCTCAGACACACACACACACACACACACACACACACACACACACACACACACACACACACACACACACACACATCTCAAACGTGAAACAACAGAGACATTGTAAATGCTCACACAAACACACACACACACACACACACACACACACACACACACACACACACACACACACACACACACACACACACACACACACTCAAACGTGAAAGTGAAACAAACAACACGGGGACATTGTCTCTAGAGGGGACTCTGTGAAACGCTCCGATCCGGGGGAGATGATGAGGGATCACAGGCGTCAGTGTAGTAGGCCTGCCGTCACCGGGGGTCGCAGCCATTGACGAAAAGGTTGGGTGTTCAGCGAGGTGTGGTGATGTCTATCTGCCTGGCCCCCATGTTCCGCGCTCCCTACGTCGCCGGCTGTAACGGCACGGCTCTCATTCACAAGCCCGGGTATCGGATGTCTCGGACGCTTCTCACCTCCATTCTCTTCTCACTGGGCTGAATCTAGGCCACAAGGGAGAGCATGACGAGAATGAGGCAGGGGAGAGAACCAGCATGGGTCGGGAAGGTTATGGGGGGCAGGGAGTGTGTGTGTGTGTGGGTGGGGGGGGGGGGGGTGCGTGTGTGGGGGGGGGGGGGGGAGGGGGGGAGGGGGGGGGAGAATGCGGAATACGGATTTTTTTTCTCTCAGTAAGGCCATAGCCCCATTTGAAGGGGTGTAAGCGCAATAAACCTTATAAGACAATGCACACACATAGTAATCAAGTTACGACGTTGGAATGTTGCAACGTTCTAAATGAACAAGGCGGAAGCAAAAGCAAAAGTTCTTCAATATTAGTTTATAATGTACATGTAAGTTCTTCACGATAGCAGGGTTTTTCCTTCTGCTCAATGCATTATACACAAAGCAAATTTTTTCAGAGGGAGAGAGAGGAAGAGACTCAGAAGAGTTATTGTTTATAAGTCTTTCTAAAAAAATTTGCGAGGACATTAATTTTGGCATGCGGTGCACAGCAAAACAACGATTTAAATTCTACGATAAACAAGAGTAACACACACACACACACACACACACACA
>JABMCL010003174.1:397500-432500 GCA_018857735.1 Alviniconcha marisindica
TGCACTGCACTATTGCAACTTTCTGTGACAACAGACAGCAACAAAAACAAACCCAGGGACCCTTTTACATTAACAGTTTCTGTTACGTGAGAAACAGAAACAACAACAACCAACAACAAAAACAACTAGTAAGCTTTTTGCGTGAGAAACAGAAAAAAGAAAAGAAAAAAAGAAAAAACAGTAACTCTTTTGCGTGAGAAACAGAAACGAGTTGGCCGGGTAAAATTCCAACTCCGAGGCAGGAAAAAAAAAAAAAAGCAGAAGTAGAAACCACACCAAAAACACACCACAACACACGCTGTGACAGTTTGACAGGGTGGACAAGTGCGCCAGCCTGTCGGGTAAGGGTGGGCAAGACGGAGCAAGGAGCACTGATACACTTTCCACTCAACTCCCGTTGGCTGCTGACGGAAACGCTCCGGCTGAGGGGGTGGAGTTACTTACTTACTCCCTTTTCCGCCGACTTCTTGAAACGGGTCCGCGGGCTTATCTCTCCGGCTCCTTCTGTGCCCCGACTAGCGAATAACGGGTAGCCGTCAAGGGCCGGTGGCTCGCTGTGAAGGCTCGGGTGTTTCTGTCCGTCGGCACGCCGCGCCCGCTCTCTTGGCTCGCCGCTACCCGTTTTAAAGGCGCACACTTTCCCCGGCAGGGTTCTAACTTGGGGCCGGCGAGCGACTCAGGGCGGCGGAAGTGAGACAGGAGAGCGCGCGGAGAAGATGGGTTTCTTCTGCTCGTGAAGGAAAGTGTTTACAAACTTGTGGTGGTGGCAGTAGCCGCGCTGAAGTTACGCGAATCGCCGCGCCTACAAAAGAGACGGGCAGCGGACGTCGGTGCTCTACAGAGCTCAGGAGCTGTGTGAAAGTCGAGGTGGACGTCCTGGGCTCCCCGCTCCTAATAGGCCTCATGGTTTCTGTGGACGTAAAGCGACATTAAAAAGAAAAAAGAAAAAAAAAGTGTTGGTGCACCTGTGCGAGGATGACATAGGCTGGGGATTGTGCTTCTGATTTCCACCAGATTTCGCGACAAAAGCAATAGAAAAAGATATATAATTTTTAAAAATGCCGAGGTGTTTGTGTGTTGTGCGTCGCTATGACAAGAGGAGGAGAGTGGACGTCGCTGCCCGTGACTACGAAGAACAAGAACCAAGGCCGAAATTGTTTCGCCAGAGTCCTGCTGAATCGGAGTCACCACAGACGCTGCAGTTTACGGGCCCAGAACCAGAACCAGAACAAGAACAAGAACATCCTGCAGAGGACGGGTGTGCAGAATTGCAAGGTCTTGGGAACGATCGTTTAAAGGGTGGCAGCGATGCCCGGAATACGTCTGCGAGGTTCTACGATTCCTCAGAGGCTGCTTCAGCCGGACAAGGCGTTCAGAGCTCAGAAGACTCCCAGCTTGAGAACTCTAACGATGCCGACGACGTTTCGGAAGAGGAGGGCCCAGCGACTTCACAGCGTTCGACGCCAGCTGAGGAGGACGGCTCTGCGGACCGTGCATCTCAGCAAGCCGCGCCCTGGGAACGTTGCAGGGAGGACTCTGAGTTCGGCGCTCGCTTCGGAAAGAGCGGCGGACACTACGCTTGGACAGATTCTGGCGCAAGCCGTGTGCGTGGATGCGGCAGCCCTCCTGCCAGCGCTGCGGAACAGGTCTCCCTGAGTCACCGTGCGGATTCTTCCTTTTTCACCTCTTCTCCCTTCTCCTTTCCCCCCGTCTGGACCGTGGCGCCAACGGATTCCAGAAGACGGAGGTCGCCCGAAGAGGACTTTGCCCACCACGCCAGAGTCCAAACCACACCAGACAGAACCACTGAGAAAGATTTTCTTCACGCCAGAGTCCAAACCACAGACAGAACCGCCGAAAAAGACTTTCTTCGCACCAGAGTCCAAACCACACCAGACAGAAACGCTGAAAAAGACTTTCTTCACGCCAGATACCAAACCACACCAGACAGAAACGCTGAAAAAGATTTTTTCCACGCAGATACCAAACCACCCAGAAGAAACCTGAAAAAGACTTTCCGCACCAGAGTCCAAACCACACCAGACAGAAACGCTGAAAAAGACTGTCTGCACGCCAGATCCAAACCACACCAGACAGAAACGCTGAAAAAGACTTTCTGCACGCCAGATACCAAACCACACCAGACAGAAACGCCGAGAAAGACTGTCTGCACGACAGAGTCCAAACCACACCAGACAGAAACGCTGAAAAAGACTTTCGGCACGACAGAGTCCAAACCACACCAGACAGAAACGCTGAAAAAGACTTTCGGCACGACAGAGTCCAAACCACACCAGACAGAAACGCTGAAAAAGACTTTCGGCACGACAGAGTCCAAACCACACCAGACAGAAACGCTGAAAAAGACTTCCTTTACGCCAGACACCAAACCACAGAGAGAAACGCCGAGGAAAAGAGCTCGCTCTCTGAACCTTGCTTCAGAGCCAGCGCGCTGCGAGACTCGGCGGACGCTGCTGGCGGCAAGGACAGCGAAGTTGGCGATGCTGGCCGCAGTGATGCCGGCGCGTGGGTTCCGGTGTATGGAGCTGCTGGTGGCGGCGTTTCCAGAGCCCTTCGCTGCCGTGGCGAGGGTGCGGGCGCCGCCCGGGTGGAGACGGCAGCAGAGGAGGAGGAGGAGGAGGAGGAGAGACAGTGGGAGGATGTTGTACAGGAGGAGGAAGGGAGTGGCCGTCCCGTGACCACAGCCGTCGCCCTGCCGCCTTCCACCCTCCCCAGACAGTCTCTGAAGGGTGAGTTTACTTTTCATTGTGAACGATGATGATGCTGATGGTGACGATGTTGATGATGATGATGTTGACGATGAATAGGATTTGTACAATGCCCGGTCTTCCATGACAGGTGGGATCGCAGAGCATTTGACAGATAACACGCATGCTGCCCACTGACACTCACACGCACGCACGCGCGCGCGCGTGCACACACACACGCACGTATGCACACACGCGCACGCCCGCCCGCCCGCACACACACACACACACACCGCTAAACGAACGACGGGGATATTGACGATTGTAAAAGAGACTGGAGGGTTGATGATGGAAAGAGTGGGTGGAGAGAGACGTATTGCCTGGAACTACTGATAAGATCAGGAGAAAACTAAACTCTAAAAAGGAAACAGAAGAACCGAGTCAGAAAACGTGCAACGCCGAACGTAGTAGCGTACGTAGTGTTGTGGCTGATGTTTTGTTTTTTTGTTTTTGTTTTTTTCCCCCTCTCTCTCTCTCTCTCTAAATAGAACTAATGATCACTATATGACTAAACCTGTTACAAAGACCGCATTGAAAGAGAAAGGGGGGGGGGGGGGGGGGGGGGGGGAAGACACAGGCGGGAATCCAGGACACTAATACTGTATATTATACTTCTGTCCTGGATTCCTACTATATTATAGTAATAATGCACACTGCATGCATCACGTTTACGCTTCTGTTAATGCTGTTGTTGTGACAGCGGCAGACGGCGTTGATGATTTTGCTAATAACGATGGCGACGATGACGACGGTTCGTGGCTGTGGTGAGAATGTAACACTAGCGATGACTGTTTTCTGCTAAAAGCGAGGCGCTTCTGCGCCGCGTACGGTCCAGACACGCACTGGCATACAGCTGTGCTCTAGGGGACGACTCTTCTTCTTTCTTCTTCCATATTGCACTCAGAGTCAACACGTCGATCATTGCTAGTGTTCATGGGGATATTTACTCGTGTTTATGAGGGTTGTTTGGAGGGGGGGGGGGGGGGGGTGGAGGGAGTGAGCATACAGCTGTGCTCTAGGGAACGACTCTTCTTCCTTCTTCCATATTGCACTCGAGTCAACACGTACACCATTGCTAGTGTTCATGGGGATATTTACTCGTGTTTATGAGCGTTGTTTGAGGGAGGGATGGAGAGAGAGAGAGAGAGAGAGAGAGAGAGAGAGAGAGAGAGAGAGAGAGAGAGAGAGAGAGCATACAGCTGTGCTCTAGGGGACGACTCTTCTTCTTCCTTCTTCCATATTGCACTCCGAGTCAACACGTATACCATTGCTAGTGTTCACGGGGATATTTACACGTGTTTATGAGCGTTGTTTGAAGGAGGAGGGAGGGGGAGGGAGAGAGGGAGTTTTTTTTATTACAGAAGGATGAAAGTTTAGGCACAAATGCCTGTCGGACAGCCTGTCCTTCCTAACAAATACGAACACTTATACGGTAAACACAATTAAAGGAATACAAATGTATGTTTTGAGAGAGAGAGAGGGAGAGAGAGAATATGTTTAACCGCATCCTTTTTTCTTTTTCCTCTTTCATCGCAGTCTTTGTAACTGTAACATGTCTAGTCATACAGCGATCATTAGTTCTATTTGAGACTTACTTCCGTCTTGCTGTGCCTTGAACAAGGTTTTAATTTTGACCCAGGCGGGAATCCACAGCACTAATATAATACAGTGTGTAGTAATAATGCACACTGCATGCATCACGTTTACGCGAGTCATGCCGATACCGGAGAGCGATGGAAACCGATCTTTATCGTGTAAACACTTGAGCCTTAAGCCCGTTCTTAATTGGGTTAATGTTTGTTCGCGAACCTAGTTGGAAGTATTCGGCGAACCTAGTTGGTTCTTAATTGGGCGAACTTTTCTTCGCGAACCTAGTTGGAAGTATTCGTCGAAGCTATATTCGGGGTCCAAAAGCTTCGCTCAACATGTTTTGGGAACATTCGCCCTATTCGACGAACATTGCCTCAGATTGGCTGAGAGCAGAACTCTCCTGTGGATGAAGAAAAAATAAAAATAAAAGTGGATGACGGTGTCGCTAGGTTCTTCACTCGCTTCGGAGGGAATTTGTTTGTTTGTTGACTTGTGGGGGTCGCAGCCTTGTCTCGGAGACCCAGAATGAGATAGTAGTTAGTTGAATTACCCTGTGAGGATGATTAAAGTATATTGACTTGACTTGAGCCTGCATTTTCGATCATGCTGTCTGCTGCGCGTCTGCCGCAAGTTCGGGCCGAAGCATGCATCTCATTACAAGCCAGTTGAGAACAAGTAAATTCTTCGAACTGTCCGAACCATGTTCGGCGAACTAAAAGTTCTATTAAGAAAGAATCATAGTTCGTCGAACTGTCCGAAGTATGTTCGGCGAACAAACATTCGCCCAGTTAAGAACGGGCTTTACAAAAGCCACAGTATTGCTTATTGTAACAATATCATTGCTTCTGGCAGCAATATCGCTTTTTATAATAGGCCTCCTGAAGTGTTCAGTCACCCTGGTATAACCGCACTGGTTGACTGGGCGTAAAACACCAAGTTACTTACTTACTGAAGTGCTCAGCTCACACAGTTTTAGATGATCAGTTTACTCGGTGGCTTGCTTCTGTAGATGGATTTTTTTGATGGGGCCAGTGTGGGCGATATCGGTATGAAAGTTTCCCAGGTGAGCGACAGCCCGACAGAAAATGCCGATAAATATGGACAAACAATTAAGAGAAGTAAGATAGATAAATAACAGAAAAATGATAGGTACTCGTATTTCATACAATTTCATAGTCTGAAACTTTATTACTGAATTTATTCTACTAACACACCAAATAAACACATCACACGCTTAAATGCTATGATAAAAACAAAACAAAAAAACTAGAATACGAAGACAAAATACACTTTGTCAGACGCCCTATAGAAAACAGATGCGTACATAATAATAATAACAATAATAATAAAAATATTAATAAAGAGCAACATCTTGTCCGTAGAAGCTATTCTAAGCGCATACACGCACGCACGCACGCACGCACGCACGCACGCACGCACGCACGCACGCACGCACGCACGCACCACACACACACACACACACACACACACACACACAGGCACCCGCTCACACGAGTATACCGACTATAAAAAAACAGAATTTATACGCAGCTTATTCAGACAACAGAGACTTGACGCGGAGGAAGATAGCAGCCGGCGTGGACCGGAAATCTAGAGAGACATGCTATAATAAAGGAGAAACACGATACAAGCATGCACAATACCGCTAAAGGTGGGAACATTCCCATGTGCGATGATAAACAGGCGGAAATCAGAGAGAGAGAGAGAGAGAGAGAGAGTGAGTGAGTGAGTGAGTGAGTGAGTGAGTGAGTGAGTGAGTGAGTGAGTGAGTGAGAGAGAGAGAGAGAGAGAGGAGAGAGAGAGAGAGAGAGAGAGAGAGAGAGAGAGAGAGAGAAGGGAGCACTTGTAAAAACAAAACAAAGCTGGAAAGAACGAAAGGTTTGATAGCATGAAAAGAAAGAAAGACAGAAAGGAAAAAGAGAAGGTGTAAAGCTGTCTATCACAACAGACTGACATCGATCAAGCAGATAACGGAGGCCAATAATGATCCTCCGGACAGGAAACTGGGTGGCAAGGAGCAATGCCGCCTTTAATCGGGTACCTCTTATCCGCCTCTGATGTTTGTTTGCCCATTCATACCGTCCCAACGTGGGTAGTTTCCATTTTGGCGGACGCCACCCATCTTTTTTCCCCCCCTTTCTTTATTTTTTTAATCCTCACACAGAAGACCCCCCCCCCCTTTTTTTTTTTAAATATTTTTTATAACCTCACATAGAAGAACGCCTTTTACTAGTAATTTACAAAACAGCATATTTTCGGAATAGCTTCTTCTCGTAACAAAATAACGCTTTACAAACGTATATGAAACAATGTTGAGTGTTAGCGTTCTGAAATAAGATCAAGATGTGTTTTGTTCTAACATTTCGCTTTTTTTCTTTTCTTTTTTCATTCGCTGCCTAGCGGAAGGAATATATTTCGAAAATGTGCAGTTTTGTTATTAAAGACGACACCAAAAGACACGTCCTTTTTAAACCTTTTTTTCTTTCTTTCTTTCTTTCTTTCTTTCTCCAGAACGTTTAAAGTAACATGGAACTCGGAACACAAGCTTGCAGAAAACTTGATTGTGTCGTGAGATAAATTTATCTTCTCACAGGATGGTGGAAACAATTAAAAATAATAATATTGACAGTGTCACGGACTTGTTCAAATTAAACCTTTCACGTTAATTTCTCCTTCCAAAACAAACAGTAGACCTGCCGTGTTTTCCGCTCCGCGTTGCCGTCTTCTTCCGCCGGAAGTCCCCGTTTCTTATCTGTTGTGTGTATAGAGTGTGTGCGGGTGCGTGTACAGGCGTGTTTGCCGTTCAAATAGCTCATCCGAACAAGATTTTGCGCTATAAGAATACTTTAATTATTATTATTATTTCGAAAGCCTCTGATCCGGGCTGACATAAAAATAAAAATAAAATGTTGCTTTTTACGCACACGCACAGAAAGTGTGGGGTGTCCTCACCGTCAGAGTTCTGTTTTTGAAATGATTTTTGATCTCTGCTCGCGTTCTCTCCTCTTTTCTGCTTCTCTTACTGTGTGTTTGTTGGCTCAGTCGCGGAACGGCGCTCTAAAACCCCATTATTTTGATTATTATAATAATTATTATTACTGCAATTCCTTGAAGAGAGGAGAGCGTGTGTGTGTGTGTGTGGGGGGGGGGGGGGGGGGGGGGGGAGAGAGAAGTTGCAGATGGTCACAAAGGAAAGCTATATGAATGTGAAATATTTAATCCCACTAAATGACCCGATTCGGCTATACTACAACGTTAATGTTAATGTTGAGACTGAAAGTTACAGGTATACCACAGGGAGACGGCTAGTGACGCGATTCAGCTATACTGCATTCATAATGCTAACCCCTTCACCGCCCCAGCCTGTAAAATTCCCGGGCTGAAAGATGCACGGACGCATCAGCAAACAGTATATTTTCCGGTCCTGTAACACTTCTACTTTCAGTGCTATGCGTTTTGATGAAAATAATTTCACTTCACATGCCAGTGCGAAAAAGAAGACAAAAAGGCTTAAAGGTTTCAAATTTCGCACTTTTATTGGTTGTCTTCAAGTAACATCATGGCAGCGAAGGGGTTGCGATCCTCAATAACATGATTCAGCTGGATTACAACGTTAATGTTGACGTACAGATGTATATGCAGTGAAATGATTCCGCTACGCTACAACGTTGATGTTTAGACACTGGGTGACAGGATTCAGGTATGCTATAACGTTAACGTTGAGACAATGGCATCAGTGATTCAGCTGTACTACATCAGTGTGACACGATTCAGCTACACCACAACGTTAATGTTGCGACGATAACATGATGGAGCTATACTACAAAGTCATTGATAGGAGACTTAAAGTTAAGATCGATACACTGTGATATGATTCAGCTATACTAGAACCTTAATGTTGAGACAGTGACATCATTCAGCTATACTAGAACCTTAATGCTGAGACAGTTACATGCTTCAGCGATACTAGAACATTAATGTTGAGACAGTGACATGATTCAGCAATACTAGAACCTTAATGTTGAGGCAGTGACATGATTCAGCTATACTAGAACCATAATGGTGAGACATACCGTGACGTGTCGATATACTTCAGCTACTTCACTTCTCTGCCATTTTGTCGAAAATGATTCATCTATGGTAGAACCTTAATGTTGAGGCAGTGACATGATTCAGCTATACTAGAACCATAATGGTGAGACATACCGTGACGTGTCGATATACTTCAGCTACTTCACTTCTCTGCCATTTTGTCGAAAATGATTCATCTATGGTAGAACCTTAATGTTGAGGCAGTGACATGATTCAGCTATACTAGAACCATAATGGTGAGACATACCGTGACGTGTCGATATACTTTAGCTACTTCACTTCTCTGCCATTTTGTCGAAAATGATTCATCTATGGTAGAACCTTAATGTTGAGGCAGTGACATGATTCAGCTATACTAGAACCATAATGGTGAGACATACCGTGACGTGTCGATATACTTTAGCTACTTCACTTCTCTGCCATTTTGTCGAAAATGATTCATCTATGGTAGAACCTTAATGTTGAGGCAGTGACATGATTCAGCTATACTAGAACCATAATGGTGAGACATACCGTGACGTGTCGATATACTTTAGCTACTTCACTTCTCTGCCATTTTGTCGAAAATGATTCATCTATGGTAGAACCTTAATGTTGAGGCAGTGACATGATTCAGCTATACTAGAACCGTAATGCTGAGACATACCGTGACGTCGATGTATTTTAGCTACTTCACTTTCTCTGTCATTTTGTCGTGCCCCCCCCCCCCCCCCCGTTAAAAAAGAAAATAGTGACAAAAAGGGGATGGGATTGGGGGGGGGGGGGGGGGGATCTACTGTTCCTGTATCCTACCATGTTTGTATGTTCCTGCCAGACTTATAACCAGGGGATGAGAGCATAAAGAAATATTATGACGCAGTAGACTGCCTCCGCGTTCATGTCACTGCGGCTGTAAACTTAAAAGCCGACGAGGGGTGATGCAGGTCAACAAGCCTGCGGAACTAGATGCCTATCACACTAATAAAAGCCAAGACACGTGAGACTGGGAGGGTAACGAAAACGACCCGCTGTCTCCAAGTGTTTTACCGTTGAACTACCGACTTCCTGTGTTTTGTCAAACTCCGCGTCTTTAAAATCCCTTGCCATACAAAGCTCAGGAATTTCCCCTGGCGATGCGCATGCGTGTCAGATGCCGGTGAAACCGTTAACCGGAAGTGGACGAGGAGCGTTATAGCGTAAGAGGAGATTTTCATCTAATCGTCTCCTCACCTGTCTCGAGTCGCGCGCGTTTGCCTCAGTGTGTGTGTGTGTGTGTGTGTGTGTGTGTGTGTGTGTGTGTGTGTGTGTGTGTGTGCTGATGTTGTGAATGAGAAGGTAAAGGGGCCTAGTTTGTCTCTGTCATTTTTGGCGAGTGTGTGTGTGTGCGTTGCAGATCAGCCATGCTGAGTCGGAGGAAGTTTGGATTAGATTACCGCGAGCCTTGCACAGACCGACGCTTTCTTCACGGCCATTGTGGCAAGACTTATTTATTATTATCCCGCGTTTGGGCTTCCCGCCACTGCTGAAACTGAGGCCCGCCTCTATTGGGAAATCGTAAGCCATCAGAGGTTTCCCTTTAATTTGGTTAAAGCCTGCAGCGCCTAAGACTACATAATTATCCGTGTGCTTTGCCCATTGATAGGAAATCCGCCCTTTTAAGTTTTGCCTTCTTGATTCATTCGCGGCGTCTCCACCCCCCCCCCCCCTCTCTTGCGCACACACCCCTCCCTCTCCCCGTCCTCTCCAAACAGAAGTGACGTGTGGCCTAAAAAGTTACTTAGTTCCAGGTTTTTGACCTAGGGTTACCTCAAGACGAATCTCTCTCACATTCAGCATTAGGAAAATAGAGTGTTGGGGGAATTTTGGATGTCTGAAAGGACCGTATAGTGACAGAAATAGACAACGAGAACAGAACCAAAACCAACACACACACACACAAATGGAAGGGGGGGGGGGGGGGGGGGGGGGGGGGGGGGGGGGGGGGGCTCATCTAATACATAACTGAAATAGTTCTATAGCGCAAAATCGTGTCCGGAGAAGCTATTCTAAGCTCATACACGCACATACACACAGGCACCCGCACACGCAAGTACTGATGTATACGCACTGTGCACAGTTAATTTATTTACAAACAACTTAAAAACAGACAATAAACTGGGATTTGTTGCGGAGGAAGACGGCAGCGCGGATCGGAAAACATGGCAGGTCTGTTTTTGGGGGGGAGAAAAAAAAAAAAAATGTCTTGAGGTTAGATCTGAATGAGTCCCCAACAGAGAGGGGTTTGTTTCGGAGAGGAAGGGGAAGGTCATTTCATGCAGGGGGGCAGAAGACGGTTAAGTCCCCGGTTGCATCCCTGAGTTCTGTGTCTTAACGCCCTTATCGCCTGATGGTGAGCCCACAAATCAGACCGTACTTGTATATCAATACACTACACTACACTACAATACACTACAATAATACTTTATTAATCCTTAAAATCAATATCAAAACACTACCATACAATACAATAATACTTTATTAATCCTTAAAAAGGAAATTCAGTTGTCTGCCTTTGACAAGTACATAAAAACGTAATTAAATACTATACAGTTTCACTCGCTTAATTAGAATAAAAAGCTTAATAAAATCGAGTGGATAAACAGTAAGAACGTTGCAGTCACAATGACAATGGTACCCGATACGTATTTGCAAACAACTTGCAAACAGACAAACAGGGATTTGTTGCGGAGGAAGATGGCAGCGCGGATCGGAAAATACGGCAGAAAACACACAACAGATCATACAAAAATATGCGTGTATGATCATATCAATTTACATACAATCATATCAATTTACGGATCGTAGGCTTTTCAGCCTTTTGTCTGCTATGTCTTGTATTTTATTCGATACATTGCCTTCGTTGCTGAAGAGGTAGATGTCAGTTATGAAGTAACTCTTCCAGTTTCTCAAATGTCCGGTGCCAGAATTAGCACAAAATGCATTGGCTTGGATGGAAGTCGTTCTGCTGGAACTGCTTTTCGTTGTTTTATCCCTTTGGGGTCCATTTTACTTTGCTAAAGAGAAAGGGCATTTTATTCATTATTTTCTTGTCTTCTTTTCTTAAAAAAGAAAAAAAGAAGAAAAAAAGAGAAAAAAACTGATTCTACATCTGACAACGCAAGGGAACAACACTCAGCAGCGCCAACAGTCTAGCACAGCACTTTCGCACATTAACCATGTTTATCCCCAAGTGTCTGTATCCATTGGCCTCTCCTGGCCATAAAATTGCCAGCATTTGATTCAGTTTCCCCGTTCCCAAAGGCCTAACGGCTTACGGGGCAGCTCCACCTGAGTAACGGCAGGAGGGCTGAATGAACCGTTTGGGGATCAGCTGTCGTAATCGGAGAGGCGACTTCCTGTGGGCTTTACAAAGTCTAGATCGAGTGGGAGACGTGGCTGACGGAGCTGACGGAGAGAAGTCCCCTCCTCTAACCGCAGACGTTTTGTTCTGATTACATACACACACACACACACACACACACACACACACACACACACACACACCGACTGACACACGCATACACAGACACACGCACACCGACAGTCACACACATGTATATACGTGTGAGAGTGAGAGAGCACACACACACATACACAAAGGAAAAGCATCACACACACACACACACGCACGCACGCACACACACACACACACACACAGGTGCGCGCGGTAGCGATCGGGAGAGAGAGTTCTTGGATTTTAACGTCCCGTCAACCACACAGGGTCACCTCATGACGGGGAGATAAGAGCGAGCGAGAGAGAATGAGAGAGAAGGGGACGGGGGTACAAAGTGTGGATAGGGGCAGAGTGGGGTGGAGGGGTGGGGGGTGGGGGGGGGGGGGGGGAGGGGGTAGGAGCGCGAAGGAAGAAGGGTAGGAAGATCTTGAGAACAAAGTCGGGTACAAGCGGGGTGGAAACGCATCTCAAATTTCAGTTGTGCGGGTAGCGGGCTCGGTGTATAGCGAAGGGGTGGATGTAGGCCTACATGGCAACTGTTTCTGTCCATTCACTGTTCCACAAGGCTGGCGTCGAGGCACAACAAGGACGTTGGTGTCGCGCAGTGAGGGCGAACGTTTGAGTCGAACGTTCCTCGTTTAGGGAGAACTGCCGAGACAGACAGAAACACGTACTTGTTAACAAAAGCATGAACAAACAAATAAACGGAAGAACGGACGGATTAATGAGTAAAATATCTCAGTAAATAAAAGGTTATAATTAAATTTGAACCCCCCCCCCCCCCCACACACACACACAACAACAACAACAACAACAAAACGGTGGGAAATAAATGTTGTCGTTCGACCTCATGCAGACACACAAAGCGCCAAAAAAAAACCCACAAAAACAACAACAAAATAAAATAAAACGATTGTATTTTAATTCAGTCTTGAAGCACAAGAAGAATTATTTGTACATTTTGTTTATTTATTCACACTTTTACAGCACAAGAAGAGTTAGGCAATTTTTATTCACATTTTACGGCATAAGAACAGTTAGCAACAACAGACACCGCTAAATGAAACATAAGAAGAATTAGTGTTATTTGTACCTTTTGGTCCCCGTCCCTAATAAGCCTTACGCTTTTGTGGACGTTAAGCACCATGTTTACTTACTTTGTACGTTTTGTTATCTTCTTTAAAATCACACTTTACATCATCAGAACAGTTAGCAAGAACAGACACCGCTGTAGCTATCCTGATGTTGAAAAATGACAAAATCTGCATATCAATATATTCTGCTGCAGTAGAGATGTATATAACTGAACGAAGCATGCAGCCCGACGTCTGAGGACATTAAGCAGTCAGCCTGACGCATCTTCCATTGACAAATTCAGAAAGCCGCTTTATCCGTGCGTGAATGTAACAGAATATATATGCACTCCTCTGTGAAAAGAACGCACGCTGCACATTTGAAGTGGGTGAAAGAACAACCTGTTCCACAAGAATCTGTGAACCTGTTCCACAAGAATCCGAACTATTCGGGGTGGGGGTGCGTGCGCGCGCGCGCGCGCGCGCGCGTGTGTGTGTGTGTGTGTGTGTGTGTGATATTAAACTTTATTGACCCCCCTCGCCCCCCACTCCCACCCCCCCAAAAAAGAAGAAGAAGAAGAAGAAAAGACTGGCAACGTTCCAAGGCCAAAACACACAAACGGTTGAAAAGAAAGCTTTTTTCTTTTCTGAATCAGTACCAGCTACGGGTATGTTGGGGGTGTCCGGTGGTAGACTGTCTGGTCCACGAGGGTTCTGCGAGGTCATAGTACCTCAGACTTTTAGTCTGGTTCTGTGGGGTCACGGTGCTTCAGACTTTCTTTCTGGTTCTACGGGGTCACGGTGCTTCAGACTTTCAGTCTGGTTCTACGGGGTCACGGTGATTCAGACTTTCAGTCTGGTTCTACGGGGTCACGGTGCTTCAGACTTTCAGTCTGGTTCTACGGGGTCACGGTGCTTCAGACTTTCAGTCTGGTTCTGCGGGGTCACGGTGCTTCAGACTTTCTTTCTGGTTCTACGGGGTCACGGTGCTTCAGACTTTCAGTCTGGTTCTGCGGGGTCACGGTGCTTCAGACTTTCAGTCTGGTTCTACGGGGTCACGGTACTTCAGACCGCCATGTTGCCTTGTGTCGTCTTGATGTTTGTTGACATATGTTTTTAGTCTGATAATCTTAAGAGAGCAGTCTAATATCACTTGATTGAAAGTGACATTTCTTTCAAGGGAGAGTGTAGAAATATCTTCACGGGGCGTCCGAAGATCCCGTCTAGCGACTTGTGACGTACTCACTCCAATAAGTTCTGCACCCTTTGAGCGACTGTCTTCTCTGAAAGACACTTTTAATGGTTTTCTTCAGGGGGTCGCATATCTGATGAAGGTTACATTGACACACGTCACACGTCTTTAAAAAAACAGTATTTATTTCTCCTATCAGTCAGGTGGCCTACTTAAAGGAGCAATGCATTTTTTTAAACCATAAAATTCAACCATGCATATATGTTTTTTGAACCACTCTTTCCGCTCATGCATAATATAATCATGTTTCCATGTTTTGTCACGTTTTCCCGTGTGACCTGTTTCGTGCAAGCTATGAACGAGGTGTAGGTGTAGATGTAGGCTACATAATCACATCTTCTAAGGATTATGGATGCTCCAAAAATATATAATGTAAACAAGGTTATTTAGTTAGTTCCGTCAACCGCATAGCGGTCACCTCATGACGAATCGCATATTCAACATCATTTTACACCAGTTCTCTTGAATAGTTGTGGTTTGTGGACACTGTCCCTCACAATTAATGAGCCATTAAAATGGCTCTCATAGCTGCCCATCTTAATGCAGGAGTCATTCTGGTGGTGGCAGTGTGGCGATAGATATATAATCTACCTCTTCCCCCACCTCCATACAGCTCCCCCCCGCCCCCCCCTCTTCTCCCCGTCCCTAATAAGCCTTATGGTTTCTGTGGACGTTAAGCACCATGTTTACTTACTTTAGAAAGGAGAGCCGACGCAAAGCGGACTCCGACCAAACTCCGTCTGCTCAACAGCCTAGCGCCTTAATATTCCTGGTGCATCTGTACCGAACTCTGCTCACCAGCCTAGCGCCTTAATATTCCTGGTGTAACTGTACCGAACTCGGTCTGCTCACCAGCCTAGAGCCTCAACTGCACTGACACTGGGCAGTAAAGTTGTACTGCATTTGTATTACCGCTAGCTTACCTCTGGTTTGGTTTGAACTACAAACCACGCAAGGTGGTACTGGCACAGCTCGAATGTACTTTAATTTAAAAAAGACAACAACAACAAAGACTTGGAAATGTTTGGCTGCAAGTATAGGTATGTTTAACTGTAAATGTCGGTATGTTTGGCAACTGTGCAAATGTTTGGCTGCAACTGTGGGAAAAATCACTTTCTTCGTTTACAAAGGTGTGCCATCCCATTTTGCGCTTCGGGTAATACTATACTGTGCTGACTGAATCCAATCTGCAAGCAAGAAACTGCGTTCGGATCGTTAAAAATTGGTGTCGTTTTGTGATACACAGCGGACGAAATCGTTTCTCAGTACCCGCATGGTGGACTCACCTGCAACGGAAAATTGCCATACGCAGCAGGGGAGCTAAGCACGTGTCACTGGCTTTACCTCCCTTGTCATCAATCACTTTCTTCGTTAAAAAAAGTAGTGGGTGTGTAACCAGCCTCAGACTGGGCCGTGAGACGGTCTGTGTGGTTGTGTTACAGAAATCTCCTTCTTTCCCTCATTCCAAGGGGGAATAAGAAACTGGGATTAAAAGGAAGAACTGTTTCGTGGGGTCTAGTTTCTTTCCCACCCCTTTGTTGGACCTCGTTTAAACTGATCTGACTCTTAACCCAGTCGGCGTCAAGTTACGTCATTTCGACCCAAAACCTCTTCCCGTCTGTTCGCTGGTTAATTTTCAGTTGAAGAAACCCTGCAGGTGCTACGGTTGCAGAGGTGTGTGAACAAGCAGAGAGGTCGAGTCGCCGCTGTGGTTTATGCTGACAACAAAATCCAGCAGGTCCTATTCGGGTGGTTAGGGTTCCAGGGAAAGGACAGCGCTTAATACATTATGGACTCTACAGCAGCGATTTTTTTTAATGAAGCTAGATGTTTGGCATTTCTTAATAAAATAAGCACTTCTCAAGTTGTTGCCCTTTTTCTATCCCTCCATCCCCCCTACACACCCACACGTCTCTCCGTCTCACCCCCTGTTCCATCCCCTACACACCCACACTTTCCCCCCCCCCCCCCCCACCCACACAACCCCCCACGTTTTTCTCCCCCCCCCCCCCCCCCTTTTCCCCCCCCCTTTCACACCCCCAAAGTCTCTCCCCCCCCCCCCTGTTTCCCCTAAAAAACCCACACGTCTCTCCGTCTCCCCCCCCCCCCCCACCCCGTTCCATCCCCCCTACACACCCACACTCTCTCCTCTTCCCCCCGTTCCGTCCCAAAACGTCTCTCCGTCCCAACGTCTTGGCCCATCCCCTTTTTCCGTTTCCCCCCCACACGTCCCCCCCCACCCGGTTTTCCCTCCTCCCCCAAAACCCCACGTTTCCCCCCCCCCCTTCCATCCCCCTACACAAACCCCCACGTTTTCCGTTTACCCCCCGTTCCATCCCCCAACACCCACACGTTCCCCCCCCCCCCCTTTCCCCGCCCCCCCCCCCTGTTTTTCCCTCCCCCCACACACCCACACGTCTTCCCCCCCCCCCTTCCCTCCCCCCCAACCCCACCCACTTTTTACCCACCCCCTGTTTTTCCCTTCCCCAAAGTTTTCTCCCCCCCCCCCCCCTCCCCCCCCCAAAAACACGTCCCCCCCCCCCCCCCCCCCTTCCCCCCCTACACACCCACACATCTCTCCGTATCACCCCCCCCCCCCTTCCGTCCCAATACACACCTAAAGTATTTTCCCCCCCCCCCCCCTTCCATCTTCCCACACTCACACGTCTTCCCCCCCCCCCATCCATCCCCCCCAAAACCCCACGTCCCCCCCCCGCCCCCGTTTCCCTCCCCCTTTCACAAAACCCCCACTTAAACCCCCCCCCCCCCTGTTCAAATTTCCCCCACACCCTCCCGTCTCCCCCCCCCCATCCCCGTTCCATCCCCCCTACACACCCCACGTCTCTCCGTTTTCCCCCCTAATTCCGTACCAATACACACCTACACGTCTCTCTTCCCCCCCCCCGGCCCCCCTTCCCCCCTTCCCCCACACCCCCCCCCTTTTTCCCTCCCCCCCCCCCACACACCCCACGGGGCTCCCCCCCTTTTCCCTCCCCCCCCACACACCCACACGTATCCCCCCCCCCCCCCCCAGTTTTCCCTTAAAAACCCTTTTAAACTTTTCCTCCCCCCCCCCCACCCCCCCGTTTTTCCCCCCCCTTTCCCTCCCCCCCTCACACCTCCCCCCCCCCCGTCCCCTTCATTTTCCCCCCCCTTCCTTTCCCCCCCCCCCGTTCCCCAAAACCCCCCTACACACCCAAACCCCCCCCCCCCCTCCCCCCACGTCCCCCCCCCCCCCCCTTCCATCATCCACAACCCCCGTCTCCCCCCCCCCCCTTCCCCCAACGTCTTGACATTTTTTAAACCCCTCCCCCCACCCTCCGTTCCACCCCCTACACACCCCACTCTCCCCCCCACCCCCTGTTCCATCCCCTACACACCCACACGTCTCTGGCCCATTCCCCTTTCCGTCCCCCATACACGTCTCCCCCCCCCCCTTCCCCTTCCACCCCCCTACACACCCCCGTCCCCCCCCCCCCTTTTCCCTCCCCCCCACCCCCCCCCCCTCCCCCCCCCCCCCCTAAAACACCCACACGTCCCCCCCCCCCCCCGTTCCATCCCCCCACACACCCCCACGTTTTCTCCCCCCCCCCCTTCCCCCCCACCCACCCCTTCCCCCCCCCCCTCCAAAATTAATGTCCCCCACCCCCCCCCCCCTCCCCCTACACGTCTTTTCCCCCTCTCACCCCCCCCCCCGGGGCCCCGTTCCCTCCGCCCTACACACCCCTCCTTTTTCCCGTCTCCCCCCCTGTTTTCCTCCCCCCCCCCACACCCACACGTCTCCGCCCCCCCCCCCCGTTCCATCCCCCCACACACCCCCTCTCTCCCCCCCCCCCCCCCCCCCCCAAAACCCCCCAGTCTTTCCCCCCCCTCCGTTCCATCCCCGCTAAAACCCCCCCCCCCCCCGTTCCATCCGCCCCACACCCCACACGTTTCCCCCCCCCCCCTGTTTCCCCTCCCCTCAAAACCCCACGTCTCCCCGCCATCCCCCCACGCCCCCCACACCCCCCCCTTTTTCTCCCCGGCCCCCCCTTTCCCTCCCCCCTACATACCCCACGTCTCTCCACCCTGTTCCATCCCCCCCCAAAACACCCACACGTCTCTCCGGGGTTTACCCCCTTTTCCTCCCCTACACACCCACACGTTTTAACCCAACAAAACGGGGGTTTTCCCCCCCCTTTTCCCCCCCCCCCAACCTCCCCCTCCCCCCCCCTCCCCGTCCACCAACCCCTTTTTCCCCCCCCCCCGGGGTTTGTTATGCCCCCCACACCAAAACGTCCTTCCCCCCCCCCGTTCCCTCCTCCTCACACCCACCCCGTTTTCCCCCCCCCCCCCCCCCCCTACACACCTCCCCGTCCCCCCCGCCCCCCCCGTCCACCTCCCTCTCTTCCCCCCCCCCCCCCCCTGTTCCTCCGCCCCAAAACACCCACACGTCTCTCCCCACCCCCCCCCCCAGTTTTACCCCCCAACAACCAAACTCTCCCCCCCCCCCCCCCCCCCACAGCCCCCCGCCCCCCCGTTCACCCCCCATTCCGTCCCAAAACACCCCCCCCTTCCTTTTTCCCCACACACCCCACGTCTCTCCTCTCACCCCCCTATTTTCCCTCCCAAAACACACCCCCCCCCCCCCCCCCCCCCCTCCCCCCCCCCTCTTCACCCCTCACGCCTCACCGTCTCATCCTCTTCCCTCACTCTTTGCCTTTCTATGACTGTATCGCCCTGATATGCGTTATGGTTGATAGGCCCTTTAAAAAAAAAATTTTTTTGTGTCTGTCTGTCCCCCTCCCCCTCTCACCCCCCCCCCTTCCCCTCTCTCTCTCTCTCTCTCTCACACCCCACAACACACACCCCAGCGTTGGTAGCTGTGATTTTTTGAGTGCCGGTTTGGCCCAGGTTTGGGTGATAAACAGCGGGGCCTTGGGTTTGTTTGCTCTTTCCTTTTTTTCTTCAAAAATTTTTGGTCCGTGGACAACGTCCTAAATTTGACTTTGCCCCACAAATTTGAACCCTTAAAATGGCTTCATCGCTGCCCATTTTTAATGCGGAATTTAAAAGGGGGCATTTTCCCCCAGTGGTTGGGGGAAGTTTCCCCCCCTTAGGTTTTAAATCTCCCTCTTCCCTCATCTCCTGGGACTTCGGTCCTCGCCAGTACTTCTTCGGAGACAACTCGGCGTCAAACCAGTTCAACCAAACCAGGAAGCAACCCAGCTGCGACTTCTCAGCAGAGGGGTTCTCAGCTTCGGCGTCCACGGTACACCAGCTCGGGGCACTGCGAAAGACGGACAATACTATCTGAACTGAAACAGGCCGGCCGTGACACTAGAAAACGACTTCTGCGCTCGCTCCCTTACACCTGTTAGTTTGTATGGGCTGTTCGCGGAGAATAATGAGGGAGCCGGTGGCGCGTTGAGTCTCCACAGAGAGTGGAGATACGCTCTGATGAAATGAACGTGCAGTTTAGTTGGTTCAACGTGTTTAACGCCGAGTTGTCCTAGAGGAAGTGCTTGGGGGAACCGAGATTTACAGGATTCCTGCATTAAGATGGGCGGCGATAAGAGCCATTTTAATGTTTCATTAATTGTGATGGACAAAATAAGTAAGTAAACACGGCCCTTAACGTCCACAGAAACCATAAGGCTTATTAGGGACGGGGAGATGGGAAGGAAGGGGGTATGGAGGTGGGGGGAAGAGGGAGATTATTATGTACCTGTCGCTACACTGTCACCACCAGAATGACTCCTGCATTAAGATGGGCGGCGATAAGAGCCATTTGAATGCTTCATTAATTGTAAGGGACAAAGTTACAAGATAGTATCCGCAAACCACAACATTTTTGAAGAGAAAGGAGAGCCGAAGCGGAGTCGTGCCGAGGCCCTTCTGCTTACCAGCCTAACGCCTTACCGCTAGGACAAATCAGCTCACGCACAGGAAGTGGTAGGTAGGTAGGTAGGTAGTGTTGCTTAATGTCCTCAGATGTCAGTTGACATATTAGGGACAAGCTGAGACCAATGCCGAAGCATGGTTCAATATAGCTTTACGTCCACGGAAACCAGAAGACTCGTTAGGACGGACAGCCCAGGACGGCCACCTCGACTCTCACACAGCTCCTGAACTATGTGCGGAGGAAGTGGGGAAATAGGGAGGCTTATATATATACCTAATACTACACTGTCACTACCAGAATGATTCTGCCTCGAGAAAGCCAGAAATGGGAACCGTTTTAGTGCATCATTAACTTAGAGGGGCAAAGTCACAAGACAGTGTCCACAAATCTCAATTTCTGAAGAGAAAGGAGAGTTGACGCGGAATCGAACCGAGGTCATTCTGCTCAGTACCAGCCTAACGCCTTACTGCTCGTTCATTGTTGCTTTTACGTCCACAGAGAACATAAGGACTATTAGGGACAGGGAGCCCAGTCTGAACCTCACTGCTAGGCCAGAAAGCGGCCCATTTAAACGAGAAACCAACACATCACTCTAGTTACTGTGAGCCGGTCTGGGTTTGTAGCGGTAAGGCGTTAGGCTGGTGAGCGGACGATGTCGGTTCGATTCCCCGTTTCGGAGCTTCCTTTCTCTTAAAAAGTTGTGGGTTACGGGCACCTCACAATTTATTAAACATTGCAATGGCTCTCATTATATGGGGTGGGGGGGGGGGGGGGGGGGGGGGGGGGGGAAAGACAAAAAGAGAAAGAAAAGCAACAACAAGCTGTCAGGCTACAGTGCAGTATACTGATCATTTCGTCGTTCTTGAAGCTCCTCTGTATTATAGAGAAACATGCTGCCTGGCAGCACTCTAATATGTATTTCCTGGGGTGAGAATTGTTCTCGTCGTTCTTTGAGTCTTCTGTATGTTCCCGCTTCCTTTACCTTTTCATTGTAGACAGACCTCGGGGGCAGGGGATTACTTTTAAAACGGAATCAATTGCCAGCACTGGGATAAAAAACACACCTCAACGCTAACTAAAGTCTTCAGAAAACGAGCGAAAAGATCACATGGGAAATACGATCAAGTCACCGACTCGCATCCACCTCACTGTAGACGCAGACAGCCGTTTTGAAGGGGCAGCAAATTGTTCTGGGTTGGTTTCTGGTTCATTTAATGCTATCACTTTCCATTCTCTAGCTTGGCAGTGGGGCCTCAATGCTGCTCTTCAAAAGCAGCCAAGTTTATGACAAGAGAGCAGCGGTACTTTCCGGCTAATAATGGAAAGGGCAGGCTTTGGTATGTATGACCGTGAGATTCCAAGGCCACTTTAATGTCTTACTTTATTCAGTGTCGCTTCAGGAAGGACAGCCCACGCCTGCATGTTGAAACTGTTTGTTCGTTGCTTTGAAAAAGGCCCCTTTTTTTGCCGGAAGTTCGCGAACGGTTTTTGTCGTGTTTCAGTAGTAGGCGTTCGTTCTTCACCTTTTGAGTGTTTTGGGGCAATTTCAGCGTAACTTTTGGCTGGTGTCAACCATAAAATACACAATGGTCTTTTTCTGAAACTCTCTCTCAGTGTGTGTGTGTGTGTGTGGTGTGTGTGTGTGTGTGTGTGTGTGTGTGTGTGTGTGTGTGTGTGTGTGTGTGTGATACTGTGCACCGTAAACATGTACGAGGACAATAAACGATTATGAAAAGAAGGAAATAGCTAATGTCAACACTTGGTTCAAGATGTGAAATTTTGAAGTTTTTGAAATTTTGTCTGTTGACTCAAGCAGTTTTACAAGTTCTTGCTTCCCTTTTTTATTTCATACTTTCTCCTCTCAGTGGCATGTTTGAAGCATCGACGCAAAAAGAGGATTAAGAAACACCATATCGCATTTGCTTCAGTAACAGTACTCGTGAATGTGCCCCTTTCATTGTGGCGAACAGTCGTTGACCATATTGTTCTGGCCAGGGCCCCATTGTGGAACGTCTTGTCACCGGAATCCCCCAGCGCGTCTCAGATCCCCCGTGGCCGTTTGGAAGCCTCCCGCCACGCTTTCTAAAGCGCATTCTTGCCCGACATGCGATTGTCGAAGGTTGAAGAGCGTTCCATTATGAGCGTGTTGTCACAAAACACAGAGAATCGCTCTCACGGCGGCCCGCTAGAGAAGTTCTGGGCAGAGGGCCGCTGAACCGTGACTAACGGATGGTCATCAGAGAGCCAGTTTCTCGCTGAAGGTAGAAAACAAATCTCACGCTCAAATTCACTCACCCTGGTCACGCTACGAAATGACCAAACAAATGTCCTTCTCATTATATCCTTGGACGAGAGAGGCAGAGAGAGAGCGGGAGCCTTTATAGAAGCTGGATGTTGAAGCTTGACTGCCAAGAAATAAGGAGAAATCGAGAGCTTTCTTTCAACAGAAACCCGTTCAATGCGTCATATTCTTTCTTGTGTACCCCCCCCCCCCCCCCCGTCCCACACACACACACACCTGTCACCCCCTTCCCGTTCACAACAGCTTTTGCATGTGAGCTGAAATATAGCTTACTTCAGCATACTCTCAAGATGAGGTTCAGGCCTCGCGATGAATCTATTGAGTAACATTCCCTCGTTTGTCTTTCCTTACTGTTTGTTGCTTTGGTTGTGTAGTTTGTTGCTGAAGGAATTTCGATCTGTCTTGTCATAATTGTCTCACCGGGGTCGAAGCTGTTATTACTTTGAAGGGCAGGCTTATTGTATGTGACAGGATCTAATATGGTTTTAATGCGCGTGTTTCAGAAGAGGGTGTCACCAAATCGCTTTCAACGGACAAGACCGTCTCCCACCCGAACAGCCGATTTCCTGCGAGCAACGTCAGTCCCCACACGCTCTGCCATCGGCATCCGTTGACGTCACTGGCCACCAGCGTCATCAAGTGTTCGGGTTTCAGTCTCGCTCAGCCAATCATCAAGGGAGGAGACAATGGCGGGCCCCAGATCGAGGATTCCAGAGTATGTTCCAAACCGGAGCAACAAACGAGTTACATCAAGTTGTCGAAAGACTACGTCAAATTTCCCCGAGAACTGTTTTTCCAGAGAGCGGAAGAACAGCCGAGCGCCTTGAAAAATGCTGCGGCTTCTCCTCCGAAAACCGAGGGAGGCACTAACCCGCAGTCCACCAATGGATGTCTGTCCTCGTCTCAGAGTGGTAGAAATGTCAGATTCTTCAAAGACGAACCATCAGACGAGAAAGTGGATTCGTTTCCCAAGGCTGAGGTGACCTCCGCTGTCTCTGTAGGCAGCTTCGTGGGGAAGACGGAGCCCCAAAACAGCTCCTACCCTGACCACTGGAGCCATACCAACATCGGTGTCTACAGGCCCACGTCGGTGCCAGACAGTTATAATAATAACACAGACAAGAACGATCAGCTCATTCCTTCGCCAGTCCCGAACAGCACTTGCTCAAATCGCCCCACAGAGTCGATCTATTCTTCGTACGTCTCTGCCGCGACTCCCCGAGAGAGGGAGTTTCTCTGCCGGTCGAAGCTTTCCGAGAAGGATTTTGACTGGCCGAGGCACACCTCTCGCTGCTCTCTGCCCATGTTTCCACCAGCGCCGACGTTTCGTCTCAAGCCCGCGCTCGTGGCCCCGGCCCAGCTGCCGGGGCTGGCGTCCTTCCCCGTCAACTTCCCCCCGCACCCGGCCTACCCCACAGGCATCCCCGAGAACCTCTCCCCGCCTCCCGCCCTCTCCGTCACCACCAAGTTCGGCTCCATGCCAACATCTCCCCTGACGTCGCCCAAGCTCATTCGCCCCATGACGCTGGGCTACGGCGTCACGCATTACGACAGGGACGACGACGCGAGGTCCACCTCGTCGGCCTCGTCGTCGATGTCGTCTGGGTCGCTGCCGTCGCCGCGGCGGGCAGAGAGGCTGTCGTCCCACGCGGACGTGGGACGAGGCTACTCCACGTCCACTCCTTCCCCCATGACGTCACCGCTGTCCCAGCTGTCGCCCGCTGTAAGTCGAACCGACACCTCTGTCGGCGTGGTTAGTTAGCTAGTTCGATAGTGCAGTCATTTGCAAAAGTTTAAGACCTTTTCAAGCCTTTTTATTATATGAAGTCAGATTATTTAATTTCACGTTTTTATTGCATCATCCAATTTGGGTTGAAGAAGAATACAAGGAAAGAAAGGACGTTTTTAGAGAGCATGTGAGAGAAAACAACAACAGTACAAAAACAAAGCAACAAACAACAACAACCACACAAACAACAACAAAAACAGAAACAAAAATCTTTTAGATATCATCACTTTTCAAATGGTGTTTGTATTATGAATTTGGTGAAATAAGCGTATATAATTTGGTATAAAGGCAAAAAAATCATAATCAGTTTTGTCAAATTTATTTTTAAAAATCACGCCTGGTCTTAAACTTTTTCAAACGACTGTATATGTATATACAGTTACTTGATAGTATTAGCTGCTCGACAGTAAGGTAGCCCTGACATAACCCTGTCCCTTTCTTGATTCTTTTTCGTCCTGAGGTGACCCCATGAGGTCGGCGGGATGTTAACATCCTAGCCATTTAACTAGCTCCTAGCCTCTTGTACCTTTTCTGAATCTTTTGAAGTGCAGAAAGGTGGCTTGTGCTGTCTTTACCGGTGCAGCAAGCCCTTCCGAAAGAATAAGCATCGCACAGGGAACCGTATGAATAAGCATCGCACAGGGAATCGTATGATTTCGAAATAGAGCTGATGCATTGCAATTACACAAAAACGCACACCTCGTAACTCTTGCATTGCGCAATAATTGAACTCTTCTGTTAAGAGCATATCACATCGGACCTACACCTAACCTATATACATAGATACGCACAGAAACAGCTTCTTCCTTAGCAAAAAGTCCCCTTAGACTGAGAACTAGCCTTGCGCGCGATCAAAAGCTTCATTATGTGACCCACATGTTTTTCTCCAACCCCTCGTATTTGGGAGGTCACTACCGCGGCACGCTTCCATTGTCCGCGCGAGTTTTACCATCGATTCGATAAACCACATATTTGAATTTATCATCCGTCATGCATGCGATTTAGGGGAATGGACAAATTGACGGCGGATTGCAAGTGTGATCATGCGAGCTGGATCGCGTGCGAGACGTGTTTGTAGCCCCGAGCGGAGGATCATACCAATTGGAAATCAAATAGGGAATGGATTTCTCTCCCCATTTTGAACTGGTTGAGTGGGACCAATCCTCTGAGTAACACGTCAGGCGGGCTTTTCTTCCCCATCCGATTAAGCTTGATTCTCATTATTGACATTCATGTGACAAATTGGCGCCGAGATTTCCTCGAGGAATGCGATTTGAGATCTAGTTGATTTTATTGCTAGAGAAACCTTTCAGTTCGTTATTTCGTGCCGTTCAGAGAAAGAGTGAGGGGAAAGGAGGGGAGAAGAGAGAGAGAGATAGTGTGTGTGTGTGTGAGAGAGAGAGAGGGAGAGTGTGTGTGTCTGAGTGTGTGTGCGTGTGTGTGTGTGTGTGTGTGTGTGAGAGAGAGAGAGAGAGAGAGAGAGAGAGAGAGAGAGAGAGAGAGGAGAGAGAGAGAGAGAGAGAGAGAGAGAGAGAGAGAGAGAGAGAGAGAGTTCCCAGATTATGATGGAACAATATATAATTGATAATGGGCTGTTTCGCTGTTATTGGTATACTTAAAAAGGATTGTGAGTCTGGGCCTATATTTTTACGAGGATATGGCTGTATGGTTTCATTGGGCGAAGAAACAATAAATGGATTTGGAAGGTCATTACCCGATAGAGTGACTGCATTACTATTCATCAATGCACATCACCATGCGCGACAATACAATGCACTTATCAACAATTTAATAAGATAAAAATTGTTTCATCACCGTCCAGTGAGTAGAACCCGTTTTCATCACCGCTCTTACGCATCACAATGAGCTACATGAACACAGTTTTAATAACTTTCCACGCGACTGAGTTACATTACGCGAAAAAGAAAGGGGGAGAAAAAAAGAAAGAAAAGAAGGGGAAAATAAAAAACATGAGAGAGAGAGAGAGAGAGAGAGAGAGAGAGAGAGAGAGAGAGAGAGAGAGAGAGAGAGAGAGAGGAAATCCCTATATGCTTCTGATTGTGATGTCATGTGTGTTTTAGAGCCCCGGTGTTACGTCAGTGGAGCTCGTCAACGGAGGTTACGGGTTTAAGAACCCCATCCTCACCCAGCCGGTGTGTGCCCAGCAAGACGGACAGGCAGGCATAGGTAAGTCAACTAGACATGCTGTCATTTGTTACATCATTCGTAATTATTAACTTTGATCTTCCCGAAGACCCTCTTCTGCGCACTGCTATTTTCTCAATACTTTCTAGTGCTGGAAAAGGGAAGGGCGTCTCAGTTCTTCCAAGAGCATTTAAACTCGTGACTAACTTATTCAGATCCACCGGAATAGCTGTTTTGCTTTCACAAAAGAGAGATTGTGGGTATCACAAATATGTCTCTTGTTGCTGTTCTGGCCGTCAGTCAAGTTAATACTTTCACCAACGTCTCGTACATAGCACAACACCCTCTGCAGAAAACCGTGCCTGTCTTTGTGCAGGTGCACAGACTCAGGAGGGTGATTACCGGTGCCAGGTATGCGACAAGCGGTTCCGGCTGCAGAGACACCTGACCCGCCACCTCAAGTGCCACAGCGAGGTGAAGCGGTTCCTCTGCTCCATCTGCCGGAAGGGTTTCAACGACACCTTCGACCTCAAGAGGCACACCAGAACGCACACAGGTATGGTAGTCCAGCGGCGCCAAAAGGCGACATGCGTGTGGAGTTTTAAAAAGTAGTATTTCGCACGATGAGAGTTTCCCTAGAGTCATCGCGGAGATACGAGGTGATAAAAAGTATTAACTGACATGTGAGATGTTATGGTTGTTAGATTCAAAACTTCCTTTTCTTGTTAAATTTAACGTGGAGTCGTAGACTTTCCAGTGAGGCGTAAGGTCACCGTGCAAATATTTCATAATTGTAAATAAAAAAGTTTCCCGGGCTTCTTCAAAACACGTACGCACGTGGTTATGGTTGTTAGTTTGATTCAAAACTTCTCTTGTTAAATTTAACGTGGGTTGGTCAAATTGAGTACTTGTATACTTGTATACTCTTAAAGCCTTTTTATTTCTTTAAAAGTGAGTCGTTGTAGACTTTCCAGTGAGACGTAAGGTCACCGTGCAAATATTTCATGATTTACAGTTTCCCGGGCTTCCCCAAAACACACACACACACACACACACACACACACACACACACACACACACACACACACACACACCTGCCCAAGGTACGGTCTGAACCGGAAGTGTACACAAAAATTTGGAAATCGGACAAAGAAACCCCCCCAAAACCCAAACAACTCTAAAAGCTGATCAAACGCACTCCACCAAGACGAAAGACGACATAAAATATCATCCTAAGTCCACCACTGCAGATATAGATAGATTGATAGATTCCCACACGGTCTGCCTGTGCTGTCCCCAGGCGTCAAGCCCTTCAAGTGCCACTGCGGCAAGGCCTTCACCCAGCGCTGCAGCCTGGAGTCGCACGAGCGGAAGGTGCACGGCGAGAGCCTGCCCTTCGGCTACAAGGAACGGCGAGCCAAGCTGTACGTGTGCGAGGACTGCGGCTGCACCTCGCAGGACCCCGCCGAGCACTTCCTGCACATCCAGAGCCGCCACCCGCACAGCCCCGTCCTCCTCAAGTTCTACGACAAGCGGCAGTTCAAGTTCTCCGACGGCTCCGTGGCCAAGATGCTGCACAGCAAGCTGGGGGGCTCTTCGCTGCCGATGAGGGCCGGGTTTAGGAAGAGTTAAGAGCCGGCAGAGGTGTTGGAATCTTTGCTGCCGATGAGGGCCGGGATTCGAAAGAGTTAAGAGTCGGCAGAGGTGTTAGAGCCGGCAGAGGTGTTGGAATCCGTTCTTTGACACATCCCAGTTTTAGATTAAATATTTGAATACGTTCTTTGACACATCCGAGATTATGATCCGAGCTGGGGAGTTCGTCGCTGCCGATAAGAGCCGGTACATGTGTTAGAATCAGTTCTTTGACACATCCGAGACCGAGATTAAATATCAGAATACGTTCTTCAACACATCTGAGACAGAGATATTGCGATGCGTTCTAGGACACGTTCATGATCAAGATGCTGTTCCGCCAGATGGAGATTCTATATTTGGTGGTCCGATGAGGTGTTACAATACGTTCTTTGATGCATTTGTGACCGAGATCACGTTCGTTGACACCTCTGTGACCGAGACCATGACCTTCTGCCAGATGGGCGGGGGTGGGGGCCGATGAGAGCTGGGTTTGGGAAGGGTCAGAACAGCGGGGATATACTGCACAGCATTCGCGGACATTTCCCATATTTTGGGCCCAGAACAGTTTTGTTTGTTTTTATAAGATGGATTTGGGATATGTTTGAACAACAGAGACAATTAGTGTGTGTTCTTTAAACAAATTCCGTGAGCAAGATGCTGTACGATCAGACGGGAGTTCTCCAGTCCCATGAGAGCTGGAGTGGGGGAGAGTTAGAAGAGCAGAAATATCGGAATGCGTCCATTGACACCCCCGTAAAGCAGAGACAATTAAAATTAGTATGTGTTCTTTAACTCTTCCTTGACCAAGATGCTGTGCGGTCAGACGGGAGTTCTTTGTTCCATGGAGAACGGCAGAGGTATTGGAATACCCAGCAGGATGACGACAGAAGAAGAGCACAGAGACGGTACCAAGAGAGAACAACTCGTTTTTTTCCACACACCCTTAGGCACTGGAATCAACTGCCGCCCTGGCTGATCTGTTCTTGAGCAGTTGACTATCCAACCCTGGTTGCATGACCGCATCAACACCTTTGGGAACATTCCCCCGTGGCTTGAGTACACACTTCGACTCTACACAGCTCCTCAAGTTTCATGTTAATTTTTATTTTTATAAATTGTTGAAATGAAGTGGTTGTGAACAGACGAGGATGAGATGACGTGGAGCTGTGCATATATATATCTACCAGTGAAGATCTCATGTTTGAGTAATAATTGTTTTGTTGTCTGGTCAGAATGACGTTCATTGTTCCAAGTGAAGGTGCTCCGCAGTGTTGCTATGTGCACAGTGCAAGTGTTCAGTGTGTGTGTGTGTGTGTGTGTGTGTGTGTGTGTGTGTGCGCGCCTGCATGCGAGTGTGTTTGTGTGCCTGTGAAAAGTGAGTGTGTGTGTGCGCCTGTGTGTATGTGCTGCATGCATGAGTATGTGTCCAAGCATGCCATCTTTGAAGTGAACTGCCTTTGAAGTGAATGCAGCAAAACAGAGCATATACCGTTGTTTATTTTTACGTCATTTGTTCATATGTATACACGTTCATAGAACTGGTTTAAAATTCATTTTTTTGGAGGACGGGTCGTCCTACTATTATTCGTGTTCCTAACAAGTCGAAATCTCACTGCCGTGCTTCCAAGTATGTACATGCCTTAAATGAGATTCCTTAAACTTTCAACTGCTCAATATTCAATGAAAGTTCAAGTGTTATTCGGGAAAAGAAGCTGATATCGTGTTTTCAGCCGATTGTGCTTTTACTGTTTGTTATTTGTTTGCCTTTTTAAGTACAATCACCAGTATTTACAAATAAACTTTTCAAAAACATTTCTGTCATAAACAAGAGTTTGAGAAGGCTGGTTCCTTAGATAAACTTTGCGTTTCAATGCTGCGTGTGTGAAACACAAAAGGTAGAAGAGATCAAAATAAAAGCTTAAAATGGGGGTGGGGTTTGTTTTAAAAAGCTGGGTTGATTTTGTTTTCAATCTTAGCAGGACTGAACTGTCGAAACCACCGCCAGGTGTCACAGCTTGCCAAGCGGCTTCCCGCTTCCTTTTTTTTTGGATCTTGTTCCTCAGGCAACGGCAGAACGGACCGCTCGATCCCGATACCAATGGGGCGGTGCGTGCCACACAGGTGAGATGGGACACTTAACGTTGCTGTGTACATCCAGTCCCTTTGTTATCGGCCGCTGTTGAAACTAAGTTTATATTAGGAAAAGAAGAAGAAGAAGCTGTGATGTTATTAGAACCAAACACATAAAAGGTTCAAAAGAACGCTATTTATCAGAACAAAACATAAAATGCGAATTTTCGGGGTAATCCCCTTTATTAAGCTACAAAACAACAATTAAACGGTGGAAAAACGATGAAAAATTAGAGAGCTAATCCACTTATCTTCTTCGGGTGAGCTATGTCCGGTCTTTGGAAGAAAGTTTTGATGTTATTATCTTGATCTCTTCTACCTTCTGAGACGGCGGGTGCCTATAATTCGTTTTTGTTGTTGTTGTTTGCTTGCGTCTGTGTTTGGTTGGTTGGTTGGCTGGCTTGGCGAGTTGGACTGACGTGTGCCGGTGTTTGGTTTACAGACATATCGTTAGATAAGGAGATACGAACAACGTAATAATTTTAAGAATAACAACGAACGCAACAATAATAGTTATAATAACGCGCACACACACACACACACACACACACACACACACACACACACACACACACACACACACACACACAAGAGGGGGAGAGAGAGAAGCAGAAGAAAGAGAAGAGGGTGACAAAACCCAGAAGAAAAAAAGAAGAAGAAACAGAACAGGAAGACGCAGAAAGCATAATCAGACTGACGGCAACGACTGGACACTTTGAAACATGTTGCCATGCCATCAAAGGTTACGTAATATGCAAATGTCCAAATGTCCACCTTACCACTATTTACAGTTTACTGTACAGATGACTGGACATAAAAGTCAAAATACTGATCCTTAGATAAAGGTCCATTTATCAGAATTCTCAGATTAATTACCTAAGAGACAAGGGAGCCCATCGAAGTAGCTGGAGAAAACCTCGAATATGTGTGTGTTCATGCATAGTCGTGGACCTATGGTGTACGTGTGTGTGTGTGTGTGTGTGTGTGTGTGTGTGTGTGTGTGTGTTGTGTGTGTGTGCGTGTGTGTGCGTGCGTGCGTGCGTGCGTGCGTGCGTGAGGGTCGTTGCGTGCGAGCGTGTGTGTGCGTGCGTGCGTGCGCGCGTGCGTGAACATAAAAAACAAATACAAAGAGGGAGACAGACAAAGACGGGAGGAAGCCCCATAAAGACGCAGCGAAGCAAAGCGACCTTGGTGGACGAATATGACCCGTCATATGATGCTCGCTGGATTTTATGGGCGTAAGTATGAATTAAGAGGATTTTTCAGCCTTATTATCGGACCCACCGTCCACGTACTTCGCGAGCTGAGTCAATCACGACATGGAGCGTATGACGGGACCACAAAGAGAGAGATGATCAAACTCAGCGGCACATCTCGCTGGTGTTGAATGACAGCGTATTTAATGGTCAGCCTCTGGCCTTTCCGCCTCGTTTACTACAATTCTGACAGCAGTACACATTCAGCGGGTGGGGGAGGGAAGGGAAGGGGAGGGGAGGGGAGGGGGTGAGGCTTAGTTAATTGCGTTTGTAAAGATCCGTGTGGCATGGTTTGTTATCGGTTAACGAACATTCTCTGAATCAACACACAAGGGAGTTAATTAGCGCTCGAAATACGTAATAATAATAATAATGATAATAATGTACATTTATCATGCGGTCATCAACGCTCTCAGTGCTCACATCATACATATTAACCTAAATACGATATCAGAGGACAATCCTACCAAAACAATTTACGTAAGGCATTATATGCACACACACACACGCACACAAACACACACACACACACACACACACACACGCCTATACGGTAACTCTCACCTGGCAAGGTACATAAACCTCTGGTGGAGTTTCATGTGAGAGTTAGCGTAGGCGACTCAGGTCTTTGTTGTTCCTTGTGTGTTGGTTCTGCACGAGCACACTGGGAATCGTTCTGTTTCCGATTTGAACATTTTCTATCTGCCTGTCTTATACCTATCAGTCTTAAATACAATAAATACCACAACACTTTGTTAATCCTTAAAAGGAAATTCGCTTCTGTGCCTTTGACAAATAAATACTAGAAAACAAGAAATAAAATGCAATTAAACACAATTTGAATCACAATAGTGCCCGTCTGGTTCACAGTAGCCTAATGCTGCCACACCCGTAATTTAACTCTTTTTTTTTTTTAAAGAAAGCCTAAACAACACACCCATATAGATATACAAGCATGCACGCACACATACACATCTCCGTCTGTCTCTGTGTGTGTCTGCCTGCCCGCCAACTTGTCTATCTCCCTCTCTGTTTGTGTTTGTAATATATCAAGGGCCGGCTGTTAGATAGGTCCTAACTGACTTAACACTACTTAAGGATAGTAGTGTTAAGTATTAAAGTCATAGTTCAGGAGCTGTGTGAGAGTCGAGGTGGCCGTCCTGGGCTGTCCGTCCTAACGAGCCTTCTGGTTTCCGTGGACGTAAAGCTATATTGAACCATGCTTCGGCATTGGTCTCAGCTTGTCCCTAATATGTCAACTGACATCTGAGGACATTAAGCAACACTACCTACCTAGTATTAAAGTTTTCGAGTTCGAGTTCTGTGTCTGTTTCTGTCCTCAATACAAATTATACAGCACGGTATTTTTTGTACTGCCGTCTGTCAAATAAACCTGTCCAAGGAACGAGGGCATGGTTCTGAAACCATTCACGCACTTTCGCTAACAGTTTTACACAAACCAACTGAGACACAAAAGAATGTAATAGATGATCGGCAAGATGGGATGAGCCGAACACTCGGTCTAGGCGACTCGGGTCTTTGCTGTTGTGTTTGTGTGTCGTCTTTCGAGCGCTTAATTAACTCCCTTGTGTGTTGACAACACATTGAAAATACTGAAATAGTTATTATTTCTTTAATACTGATCTTTCTTTTTGTTTTGCGTTTACGAGCTTCAGACATCATCGCCTTTCGTTCTTCACTCTCATATAACCGTAAAACACCAAGTTTCTAATCTTTCACTCTGTATGTTTGCCTTTCCCTCTCACTCCGCCTCTTCTATCGCTGTGAGAGTCTCTCTCTCTCCCCCCACAGTTCCTCTCTGTGTGTGTCTCTGTTTCTGTCTGTCTGTCTGTCTGTCTGTCTCTCTCGCTCGCTCTCTCTCTCTCTCTATCTCTCTCTCTCTCTCAGTCTCTCCGTCCTTCCCGCTCTTTTCCCATACCCCTTCTCTTTGTCCTGTTCAAGGAATGTGTCGCATTTGTCTAAATCTGTTACAATCAACAAAAGCGGTGTACAGTTTCCTCCCTGTCCCCTAGAGAACATAACTATTCTCTCGGGTGGAGGCCTATCTTGTAGCGGGGCGTGACCGCCCCTGTCTGACAGGGAGTGGCGTAGGGAACCGTTTGAATGAAAAGGACGCCGTACAGGTCAAGTGTCACAGATTGTGCCCCCCCCCCCCCCCACCCCACCCCATCCACCCCCACTCCCTTTCCTCTGCTCTCCTGACTGTCCATCACTGTCACTGGCCGTTATTTGACCGTTAAGGCCAACACTGCCAATGAAGACGTCGCTTGCAGTATGTATATACAGTAGTAGGATCTCGGTCTCCGAACAGGATTAGGACACTTTCGTTGTATTTCGCGCGATGGCGGCGAAGCAAAGCGGTGTGACTGAAGTAGGAGACAACGAAGATAAAATGGAGAAGGGGAGGGGTGGGGGGGGGGGGGTGTTTAGAAGGAAATCAATCAGTCAAACAGGAGTTTCTACTCCCGTCCCTAATAAGCCTCTGTGGCGTTTCTGTGGACGTGAAGCACCATGGAAAAAGAAGAGGAGTTTACAGCCTGAGACGCTGTACAATTAACTCACATTAAAAATAGGATGGCATGTTCGCAAAGGCAAACACCAGTGGTTTGCTTCCTGTGACTATGTATAACTATTGCATATGAATCGCTTAGAATTAATATTGCATATGAATCGCTTAGAGTTCAGAGCTGAGGAGCTGTGTGAAAGTCGAGGTGGCCGTCCTGAGCTCCCCGTCCCTAATAGTCCTTATGGTCTCTGTGGACGTAAGGCAACACTGAATTTGAAGAGGAGACACGGGGCTCAGGAGCCGTGTGAAAGTCGAGGTGGCCGTCCTAGGCTCCCCATCCCTAATAGTCCTTAATAAGGTCTATGTGGACGTAAAGCAACACTGAACTAACCAAAAACCAAAAAACAACAACACCAAAACAACAACAAAAAAACAAACAAAAACAAAAATAAATAAAAAGTGTCTCTAAGTACGCCCTGATGTTTGGCCTTGGTAATTTGAATATAGCGGTGTTGCAGTGGTTATTTTTCGCTTTCTCGCTGGACTATTTTCACACATAAAACCAGAAGATTGGCCCGAACCGTTGTTCAAGGCTTTAAAAAAATAAAATATATATATAATTTTTTACTTAAAAAAAAGAAAGAAAGTCATGGGTCAGGAAAATTGAGGATAACCCGAAAAGAGACTGTCAACTGCTGGGAAGAGTGTTGATTGGGCAGATCTGGAGGGCACGTGATAGGGGAGATGGGGAGGGGGAGGGCGGTTGCGGGGGAAGGGAGCAGTGGCGAAGGATGGGAGTTGGCAGGTACACTTTACAGTCTGGTGTCACAGAAAGCAACGGTATATTCCCGCGTCCACCATCCCTGCTGCCAGGAGAACAAATGACGGGGGATTTGCTGAAATGAGCATCTAATTCTTGTGTCTACTCCCCTGTCTCCCCCCAAAGCCGTCTCTCTCTGCCTGTCAGCGTGCCAACGTTTTACGACACTTGAAAATCGCCAAGATTTAGCCCAAAACCGCACCCGTGGTAAAAAAGTATACATTTCACAGACTTAGCGGTATAA
>JABMCL010003174.1:435000-440000 GCA_018857735.1 Alviniconcha marisindica
AAGAAAGCTTAGCATCGTCGCGCTAGATCTCGAAAACAGGCCTGACCTCGCATGAGAACAATAGGTACGGAGTTTGCTGTGAGAGGAAACAAGGCCGAAAAACACAGCGGTAAATATAGTACCGTTTTGTGGAGCTGTCAATATAATTAGTCATCAGTAATTGCGCGCGTACGCGCATGTGTGTGTGCATACGTGCGTCCGTGCGTGCGTGCGTGTGTGTGCGTGCGTGTGTGTGCGTGAGTCAGTGTGTGTGTGTGTGTGTGCGCGCGCGCATGCGTCTGTGTGTGTGTGTGGCCAGGGGTGGAGGGGGGGGGAGAGCACGGGCCCGTGCCTATTAATTTTTTGATGCCTTCAATGTTCGGGCGACGCGCTGAACCTATTGAGATCAAATTTGGTGTGAAGATACCTTGGGACACGAGGGTAAATGCAGACTGTAGCATTGATAACACCTAGCTCATACAATAATGCTCAGGATTATTGAAGTGAGCGAAAGAAAGAACAAGACTCTCTCTCTCTCTCTCTCTCTCTCTCTCTCTCTCTCTCTCTCTCTCTCTCTCCAAAGTCAAGCCGGATTTAAGCTTAATTTTCTTTTCGTTTGTCGCTTTAGGAGCTCAGGAGCTGTGTGAAAGTGGAGGTGGCCGTCCTGGGCTCCCTGATTGATAGTCTTTATGGTCTCTGTGGACGTAAAGCAACATGGAACAATCGTTTGTCAGGTGCCTCCGTAGTCGAGTGATTAGCGCTCCCAATAGGTCGCGGGTTCCATCCTCGGTTGGATTTTAGCTTTCTTTTCTTAAACAACAACAACAACAACAACAACACACACACACACTCCCCCCCCCCCCCCCCCCCCACACACACACAGCGGCACACACAAATAAACAACAAGTAAGTAAATTGGTGTTTTACGCCCAGTCAACCAGTGCTGTTATATCAGGACGACAAAAAAACAACAAAAAAACAACAGGAACAACAACCAACAAAAACAAAAACTAACAAAATCGACAATGGGGAACCTTTTTTTTTTAAGGGGGGGAGAGAGAGAGAGAGAGAGAGAGATCTTAATTGTTCCCGTTTTATTTCCCCTTTTCCCCATTTCAGCTGCTATCAAAATTGCTCTGTTCTCCACAACAGAACTATGCTGACTACTATTCCGGCGGAACAGCTCTCCAACGCTCCCCCGTCGGTTGCTCTTGTCGCACATGCCGAACCGTCTCTCAAACAATCGATCTGAAACAACGATACGACTGCTACCGTTCTAACACGAGATCCAGACACATAATCCAGCAGAATGGATTATTAAAAAAAGAAAAAAGAAGAAAAAAAGTAATCCAACCTTGCTAAAGGAAGAAAAAGCTTCTAGTTCAAAACATCCCAGGGGATGAACGAGAAAACCGGTGCACACCTTTTTGGTATGGTCATATAAAATTAGCTTTCCTTTGAACCTTTTATGCGTTTGGATCTCGCCTCTCAAACGGGGAGAATAAACTTGGGTACTGTTGCGTAGCAGGAGGTATTATGTTTCCAGACAACGGCAGCAAAGGCACCCAGACGTGCTGGGCAAACAAAAAGCCTTTGTTCGCTTGCTGCTTCGAGTCCCATCCATTTTGGAAAATGTCATTCGAAAGGTACGACAGGCCTTATCAGAGGAGATATTTACGCCTTCGGTACCATTTTGCATTTAGCACCGATCTCAGATTGGGCGTGAGATTCTAGGAGGGGAAGAAAAAAAAAATCCACTGACATAGTTCTCTTCACAGAAATGCGCCTTCGAAAAGTAAACTTTGTTTGGAAATACATGCCAAGCACTGCGGGTTTCGGGGAGGATAATGGGTGTATGCGGATGTGCCGTCGCTTTGTGTGTGTGTGTGTGTGTGTGTGTGTGTGTGTGTGTGTGTGTGTGTGTGTGTGTGCGTGCGTGCGTGCGTGCGTGCGTGCGTGCGTGCGTGCGTGCGTGCGTGCGTGCGTGCGTGCGTGCGTGCGTGTGTTTGGGTGCGGGCGTACGCGCGCGCGTGTATGTGAGCGTGTGTATGTGTGGTAATAAAATAAGAAAGAAAAAAAGGAAAAAAAAGAGGGGGGGGGATGTATTTTTAACTCGCCAAAAACGAAGTCTAACGCACGTAACGGGAAAGGAATCGCTCCCAGTCCAGGAATCCTTACAAAAAAGAAGAAGAAGAGTAAGTAACTTTTAAGTAAGTGTTTTACGCCCAGTCAACCAGGGCGAAGAAGAAGAAGAAGAAGAAGAAGAAGAAAAGCAACGATGTGGAGACAAACACTACGAGGTTTCCGTTTTCAAGCCTTCTGGGTGCTCGCTTCCTTCATCTGCATTACCGACCTTGGAGCCCGCAGCACTTGTATAGATGCCTCTCGTTGCCAAGGTAACCCGATCCTCATCATTACAGGGAAGACCTACTTTAAATGCAGATTCGATCCTCCGAAAGCACCTCCTTTGCTTTCTGTTTCCGCTGTTTGCCAGGAGATTCGGCTGATTGGTAACGTTTTAAAAGGTGTAATTTATCACCGCTTCGTCTGGGGTCAGAGGTTTCTGAGTTGATTAAATGCAGCGTGAAGTAATCAATCTGGTTCTGTGTGTGTGTGTGTGTGTGTGTGTGTGTGTGTGTGTGTGTGTGTGTGTGTGTGTGTGTGTGTTGTGTTGTGTTGTGTTGTGTTGTGTTGTGTTGTGTTGTGTTGTGTTGTGTGTGCGTGCGTGCGTGCGTGCGTGTGTGCGTGTGCGTGCGTGCGTGCGTGTGTGTGTGTGTGCGTTCTAGTGTGTCAGTTCTTGCCACACATCACTATGGTCTGAACTGAATTTTAGGGGGTTTGGGGGTGGGGGTGAGGTGGAATGAACTGTGAAGGTAGAAATTTGAAATGAAGCATTTCTGGTAGCAGATGAAGATGGTTATATTCTGACCTAACCCAGGCTTAAAGAGAGAGAGACACAGGAGAGAGAAGGGGGGGAGGAGGACAGGGAACTCGAACTCGAAAACTTTTTGACAGGGATTGTAGTTGAGAATGAATTGGAGAGAGAGAGAGAGGGGGGGAGGGAGAAAGGGAGGGAGGGAGAGAGAGGGGGGGAGAGAAAGAGGGGGGGGAGAAACAGAGAGAGACAGAGGCTGACAAAGAGAAACAGAGAGCGAAGAAGAGAGAGAGAGAGAGAGAGAGAGAGAGAGAGAGAGAGAGAGAGAGAGAGAGAGAGAGAGAGAGAGAGAGAGAGAGAGAGAGAGAGAGAGAGAGACAGACAGACGAGACAGACAGACAGACAGACAGACAGACAGACAGACAGAGACAGAGACAGAGACAGACAGACAGACAGACAGAGGCAGACAAAAAGAGACAGAGAGCGAAAAAAATCCTACTCCCTTCATGTGCAGCCTATTGGGTACATCAGGCCCAACCGGAGCCGAAGCCGATTTTTGGCCCACGATGTTAATCCCTTGCTCTCTCTGTGGACGTTAAGCACCATGTTTACAGCATGTACAATTTCTAGGCTGAAAGATGCACGCACGCACCTGCGAACAGTACATTTTCCGGTCCTACAGCACATGTGCTTTCAATGCTATACGTTTTGATGAAAATCCTTTCACACGCCAGTACGAGAAAAAAAAGACAAAACGGCTGAAGGGTTTCAGATTTGTTACTTTTATCGGTCCTTTTCAAGTGACGTCATTGCGGCGAAGGGGTTAAATGCACTTGCAGCTGGAGCATCAATCCAGAGCGGATCCAGGCTGTCCCAGAGACTATGGAGCGAGTGGGTGAATTACGGGGCCAGCTCCACAGGTTTGTGTATCCATCGCCAATTAACGGTCGCGCGGATGACACGTGATACCTTTGTGACCGTTTACGCCCACCCAAGGTGTAAAATCACCGTCTCCGGTGAAAACCTTTGACTTTGCACCTACCTCCCAGTTTTCACACCCGGGGTAAATCTTCAGTTTACAGCACTTTGCCAGCATTTTTATGTACTCAACTTACACGTAAGCCTTGCTTCGTGTATATTAATCGGGGATGCGGGGGCATGAGTTTGCCCATCCAGCCCCCTCTTCCACATCCGCCTTCTGTCATGTTCTTTGTAAAGCGCTCAGAGCTTTTAAAGAATTTGCTCTTTAATAATGATCGTTATTATCATTATGTATGTGTGTACATATCTATATGTGTATATATACGTACCGTAGGAATCCAGCCGGCCGGGCGGGCCTTGACAAAGCTCTCGTGGGCGAAAATTTGGAATAAAAGTTTTTAAAATAAGGACATGCTTGGACTGTTGTTATACGTTCTCTCTATGTACATATTTTTTTTATTTTTTTTAAATGATCGTTCTTTTCATTATATATAATGATCAGAATGGGAGGCGGGGGCATGAGTTAATTAGTATGTACATGAAACAAGGCTTACATGGTGTATATGATAATAACGAGAATTTTTCAAGCGCAAATTCTTTAAAAGATCTCAGCGCTTTATACAGAACGTGATATATAAATATCTAGTGTATGCTGGGTTTTATTTTTTATTGTTGCCACAAGAGAGGGCGGGGAGAGGGAGGGGGAGGGAGGGAGGGGGAGAGAGAGAGAGGGAGGGAGGGAGGGAGGGAGGGAGGGAGGGAGGGAGAGAGGGAGGAGGAGAGAGAGAGAGAGAGAGAGAGAGAGAGAGAGAGAGAGAGAGAGAGAGAGAGAGAGAGAGAGAGAGAGAGAGAGAGACACACACACACACAGACACACAGAGAGACACAGACAGACAGAGTATCCTGTGCTTGAGATCACTGACAAAATGTGTATATCTTTTTTGAAATGATGATGATAATGATGGTTATGAAGATGGTGATGACGAAGATAGATGTTTAGTTTATTGCATTTAGTATATATATATAAAACGAAATAGATTATTGATATTTCTGAGGTAAAAGAGGAGCGACATTCTGCCTTTCAATGTTCTTATTCTTGCTTATGATAATGATGACGATGTCGAATGCAGTGGTTGTGGAGGCGAAGAAGAAAAGAGACGATGAT
>JABMCL010003174.1:445000-450000 GCA_018857735.1 Alviniconcha marisindica
CAGAGAGAAAAGGGAGAACGACAAACACAATTCCGGGTATTGCTTGGTTCATGGTATTGTTGGTGTTTGGTTAATGGTTATGTTGGTGTTCTGGAAGATTGAAGTGTTGAGGAGCTTGAGACACTGCTTCAGCGCACGGAAATGCGGCAAGGACATCACCCATGCGATGCTGGATGGAGGAGGCGTGTGAATATGAGGAAGCCACGTAGAGATCTCCTTGAAGGACAGAAGGCCTCTTCAATCAGACGGACACTGGAACCGTTTTAAAGGCAACACTGGCGAAATTTCTGAGAGACGTGGTGGAGTGCATATGGGCTTTGGCGAGCGCATAGATACCATCTTGAACTGCACGGAACTATTGGTGCCTGCGGCGTACAAAGTGCAAGTAACATATACAGTGAAAGGTAGGGCGCAAAACGCCCATTACATAAGCATGAGAAAAGTGCCGCTAGGCTTTGCGGTGACTTCTTGACGATTCCGGTACAGCATGGCAGGGCATGACGTTTCACTCACTGATGCAACCCACCCTACCAACTTTGGAGGAACACCACCTTTTCTCCTTCTGTATTGCCGTTGTGTGCTGTTGTGTGTGTTGTTTGTGTGTGTGTGTGTGTGTGTGTGTGTGTTGTGTGTGTTGTGTGTGTGTGTGTGGTGTGTGTGTGGCTCGTGTGTGTGGTGGTGCTGTGGTGTTGTGTGTGCGTCGCTGCGCGTGCTGTGCGTGCGTGCTGCGTGCGTGTGTGTGTTGTGCGTGCGTGCGTGCGTGTGTGTGTGTGCGTGTGTGTGTGTGTGTGTGTGTGCGCGCGCGCGTGCGCGTTAGAAATCGTCCACATTTGGTGAAAAACGCCTAGATGGTCAGCCCTTTCTATATCATTTAAAACGAGAACAAGTGCCACAGAGGAACCCACAAAAGGTATTATACCGAGAATCCCTTTTTTTTTGGTGTGTGTTTTTGGATTTTTAAGAAAATGTTTTTCGCCCAACAGTGACTCAATAACAAAAACGTTCACAACACAAAACAACATCAAAACTAAGAGGAAGAAGAGTATCAATACGGCACAGATACAAGAGAATGAATGCTTTTTACTTACGAGAAGCTAAACAAAAGTTGTATGTACATAATCATACCTTAAGCTTAACCAGCTGGTTTATAGACTTTCCGGCGCCAAAATAACGTGTAAAAAGAAAACCAATTCCGATTAGCCTTTCTCCGTTGCTTTTACTTCTACGGGAGAGCGCGGACGGTGAGGGAGACAAAGAGAGGGAGGGGGTATGCGTTTTGTCCGGCAATTTTGAATAAATAAGCTCACAAACACAGCTGCCTGCCAAAAAAATGCATTGCGTCTCACCAACCGGTTATCCCACAATAATAATAATAATCTCTGTTGTGGATTAGCTTATTTCACGCACCTAAGTCCCAACTGCTACTAAATCAACACGGCCATGCAGTCAACCCTCAGCGAAAGCTCCGAACGATCCGTATCGATTGACCGTGGGTACGTTTTTAAGCCTCTTGGGGAAAACCGGACACAACGGTACTTTGAAGATAATCTCCTTAATCTGATAGTCGAGTTGACTGCGTTGTACGGTGCGCAGCCTTAAGTCGAGTGTGATTATTCCCCGCAATTACATCTTAAGTGCTGAACTGCGGAAGCTCATCGCGTCGACATAGCCCTAGCCTGTCGCACTCGCCACTGTGCGAATAAGGCCAGTTAACGCCCAGTACACTGGTATTATAGCCTGTCGCGCTCGCCATTGTGCGAATAAGGCCAGTTAGTGCCCAGTGTTTTGGGACCGGATACCATAGCCTGTCGCACTCGCCATTGTGCGAATAAGGCCAGTTAGCGCCCAGTGTTCTTGCACCGGATACCATAGCCTGTCGCACATTAACGTCCAGTGTTCTTGCACCGGATATCATAGCCTGTCGCACTCGCCATTGTGCAAATAAGGCCAGTTAGTGTCCAGTGTTTTGGAACCGGATATCATAGCCTGTCGCACTCGCCATTGTGAGAATAAGGCCAGTTAGTGCCCAGTGTTTTGGGACCGGATACCATAGCCTGTCGCACTCGCCATTGTGCGAATAAGGCCAGTTAGCGCCCAGTGTTCTTGCACCGGATACCATAGCCTGTCGCACATTAACGTCCAGTGTTCTTGCACCGGATATCATAGCCTGTCGCACTCGCCATTGTGCAAATAAGGCCAGTTAGTGTCCAGTGTTTTGGAACTGGATATCATAGCCTGTCGCACTCGCCATTGTGCGAATAAGGCCAGTTAGCGCCCAATGTTCTTGGACGAGAACTCTTTATCCATCTGTGTGAGAAAAACACAAACCTACAGCGCTTAAGGCTTTGATCAGAACACTGCACTGAGTTCGGTAAAATGATTCAAACACATAAACGGCTAAAAAGAACGCTAATTTAATTATGACAAGTCAAAACGTGTGCGAATTTTCGAGGTAAGCTTTCTTTCCAAAGTCACAAAACAACACAAACCTACAGCGAGTAAGGCGTTGATCAGAACACAATGAGTTCGGTGACAAGATCCAAGCACATAAACGAATAAAAAGAACGCTAGTTTAATTACAACAATACAATTCAAGATATGTGTTAATTTTCGAGGTAAGTGACCCCTTTTTCAAAGCCATACAACAACAGTTAAACGGTGACAACCGAAAATATTGTACTTGTCCGTTTGCGGTCTGGTTGTGTTGAATGCCTGGAGTTTCTGGAAGAATGTTGGCATGGCAATGAGTCCTGTGTCAGTTTATTACACAAAGAGCTACGGTGATGAGAACTTGTCAAACGGTGTCACTCTGATCTACGTATGTTCTTGCTTCACGTCCACAGTGACCATAAGCGCCATTAGGGACAGGGAGCCCAGGACGGCAACCTCGAGCTCCAGAGCTCCGGTACTTCTTTGCTTTCGGAATTTTACTGTTCTCTTGACCGTCCCTTAACATTTGAAAGATAATATTATTTTCCAGGAGATAAGTGTGATATTAGGCCCTTCTTAAGAACACTGTTATTGCTGTTTTGCTTTTAAAGTCCATTTTATAATTGTTCCAAATGTCTCCTCTAAGTAGGCTTGTTTACTTGCTCGCTTTGCCACTATGACTATAGCCTTGCTATCCTTTGCCAGAAGGTCTCTGCAAGGACGTGCACGTGTGTGTACTTCTCTCTCTCTCTCTCTCTCTCTCTCTCTCTCTCTCTCTCTCTCTCTCTCTCTCTCTCTCTCTCTCTCTCACACGAACATGCTACAATGTATGCGTGTTTCCATCTTTGTCTCTCATACTATCTTTCTGTCCGTGTATGTATGCATCGTGTTGTGTTGTGTTGTGTTGTGTTGTGTTGTGTTGTGTTGTGTGTGTGTGTGTGTGTGTGTGTGTGTGTGTGTGTGTGTGTGTGTGTGTGTGGTGTGTGTGTGTGTGTGTGCGCGCGCGCGCGCGCATATGTGTATGGGCGGGAGCGGGGGGTGGGTGTCGTTTGTGTAGCCTATGTGTTTCACTCATCCCTAGAATTTTACTGCCTTCACGCCCTAGGCACAATAGCCATTCAACGAATGCACACTGAACCTTGAAAGGTAGGATATACATATATAACTGAAAGCCAAGTGTTGCGAGAGGTAAACGCTCATAAAGCCTCATCGTGGGTTTAGAGGCAGAGCTGGTCTCATCAACAGGATTATGTCTAAACAATACGACCAACACGTCAGCGTTGCAGTTTAATCGTTGCAAAGCTAATCCCCCCGCCAAACTGAAACTCATAAATCTATCAAAATGCTGCTCGAGAAACAATGTATACCTAAGGGTTTCTGGATACACCTAGTATCAGTTTTCAGCACAAAGAAAGGAATTCGCCAGGCTGGAAGTGTAATAAAGATCTTAATCGATTGCAGTAGCTGGTGTTTGTTGTGCTACGTTGTTTATTCCAGCAGAAAGGGACCTTGATATATATATATATAGGTATTCGTTTCAAGGGTCGTTCTTCTGACTGCCATTGCAGAAACACGTTAAATCCCCGTAAGTAAGATTCTGTGACCAGCAGACGAAAACTGATAAAGTATGGAGGTGGATCATGTTACATATCGAAGATTCCAGCGCGCATACACACACACACACACACACACACACACACACACACACACACACACACACACATACACTCACCATGGCACACACACACACACACACACACACACACACACACACCAAAACACACACACTCACCATGCACACACCACACTCACCATGCACACACACACACACACACACACACACACACACACACACACACACACACACACACACACACACACACACACACACACACACACACACACACACACACACAGAGTAAAACAACTTTCATAGGAGCAAAGCTTTCATAATTATTTGCCCCGAGCCAGGAAAACTTCAAATTGTGTTCCGAACCAATGAACGTGTCACGACACCCTTCTAGCAAAACTTGACACATGTCCCGAACCAATGAAACGTAAAACGTATCATGACACAGGAAAACTTCCAAATGTGTGCCCATCTAACAAAACTTTAAATAAGTCACGAACCAAGGAAACGTAACACATGTCACGACACAGGAAAGCTTCCAAATGTATCCCCATCTAACAAAACTTTAAATATGTCACGAACCAAGGAAACGTAACACATGTCACGACGCAGAAAAGCTTCCAAATGTGCCAAATGTGTCCCCACCTAACAAAACTTTACACATGTCCCGAACCAATGAAACGCAAAACGTGTTGTCACGACACAAGAAAGCTTCCAAATGTGTCCCCATCCAACACAACTTCAAATACGTCCCGAAAATATGTAAGCTGAATGACAACGTCGATATATATATATAAACTGCGCCTAGAGTGGCAAAGCTGTAAAAACTTTCCCGGGAAAGAGAAGCATTAAACCGTCTTACGAGCCAGGAAAACCTCACACGTAACTCGGGGGAAGTTGAGAAGTTAAATCTCTCCATCAGGACACGTGCAGCGAATCC
>JABMCL010003174.1:457500-460000 GCA_018857735.1 Alviniconcha marisindica
CGTGGGCCGTACCGGAAACGTGGCTTCTACTGTAATTAGCCGCGGCCCCGGAATCCGTACTCTTCAATCAAACGATTCCCGAAAATCCAGGGACACCATTAGTCCTTTCAGAGTCCCCTCGGCGAGTCGAGCGTAATGTACAGTGTCACCTATACAACATCAGATGACATCAAAGTTACCTAATTAGTCGCAAATGACGGGTGTCGGCGGGCGAAATAGACACATTCCTGCTTGTGATGGGTATATGCGAAGACACGAGGACAATGCAATCTCGTGTACAACTCATAAATTAGTAAACAGAGACCACTTCTTTTACCATCCGATTCGTAGTGTCAGTTTCAGAGCTTCGTGGATGCAAACATCCAGGCCGACCGCTGGAAAACAAGAGCAACCAGTCGCTGGTGACTTAATTCTAGATTTTCTACCGGAACGAGGTAGTTGAAAGCGCTTTTAGTCTTAAAAATCCTTGCAATTCTGGAATTTAGGAAATCTTTAAAGTACCGGTACGTAAGTATTGCTCATTTGCTTTTTATTTTTTATTTTTTTATTGTTCTGAGGTGACCCTGTGCGGTTGACAGGAGGTTAAAATCCAGTTATTAAGTTGCTTGCATTTTTGTTTGGGTGCTAGCGTTAGTTTGTTGGACATTTAAACAAAATCTGCATTGTTAGTGTGATTCAAGTACTGCTTGCGTTTTGCTTGTAAATTTGTGTCCGTTGGTTGGTTGGTGGGGGGAGTTTTTGTTGTTTGGTCTGCTTTAGAATCCACAATTATTTCGCTAGATTTGCGCGCACACACAAACACAAAGCACGCACGCACACACAACACGCACGCACGCACACGCACGCACACACGCCACCACACACCACACACACACACACACACACACACACACACACACGGCACCTGCTCTCACTCTGTTGCGTTTAAAAAAGTGAGAACCGGTCAAACAAAATAACAGCCGGCACGTCTGGCCGAATGCTGACTTTACTCCCACTATAAACTGATCTGAACCGGTAAAATACCGGAAATGTCCGGTTATTGCGAACCCTGTGGTATAATGTTGAGACCAGAATAAAGCGCGCGGCCAAGTGATTGGATCACGCAGGCTAAAACTATTGTCGAAAGGGTAACGGGCACGAGCAAAAACATTAACACAGGAACCGACTCGACCCCGGGCTAACAGAGCTCAGGAGCTGTGTGAAAGTCGAGGTGGACGTCCTGGGCTCCCGTCCCTAATAAACCTACGGTTTCTGTGGACGTAATGCAACACTTCAACAACCCCATGTTAAAAGCGACACAGCGGAGAAAGGAAGCGATCAGACTCGCCGACCGGCCTCTGACAAACCTGTGCTAGTTTATCTCAGTAACCATATTGACAAACTTGTTGGCAGTCTATATATCTACATTGATAGCGCCACCCAGAACACCTCAAAAGCGAGCTAAATATAAGTTGAGTAACGCTTTGAGTCACGACCACAGCAGTAATTATAAACAAACGTGGAAGAGCACTAATAAACCGTAATAGGTTTCTGTGGATGTTAAGCCCAGACAGTCAGACAAGAGAGGTCGACAGGCGGTGGTTATAGCCAAGCAGTAGAATTCGTTCCAACACATATAAGGTTCAAAACACAACACGCGAATTTTCGGGGTAATCCGCTTTGGCAAGCTACGACACTTAAACAACAGTTAAACGGTGAAAAACGACGAAAAATGAGATGGAGCAGTAAGCCACATATCTGTTTTTGGTTGAACTATGTTGTTTTCGTGTCCAGTGCTTGGAAAAATGTTATTTTGTTTTTATTTATTAAAGAATTTAATATTATCTTTTGAAGAACAAATACCGTTTATGTGTTCGGATCTTGTTTCAGAATGCTAGCAGTCATACTTGTTTTAGATTCAGCAGAATAAGTCTTTACGAAGTAAATAAACAAGCAGGTAAAAACTTAGTAAAACGGCAATAATTTCTAAACTGGGTAAGTACTTTGCTAACATCTTCAAGATTTATGTTCCTTCCCAACAACTCCGTTTCTCCTCCGTGTCTGTTTCAAATCCCTTTCGTCAAAGCAGAATATATCTGGCCAACGCTTTTTTTGCATAGGTCCTCATTCCTCATTCCTCGCTCATTCCCAAACATAAGATATGTCTGTTATAGGTCTGACAGTTTGAAACAATTTCTCTGATATTTTTTCTCTCAAAAAGTACAAGATTCTATTCTCAAAACTAGTTTATTCTCATTTATGTTTGAAGTTCAAAATAACAGCAAAAACAAGCGAAAACCTAGAGCATGGCAGTCTATGTAGGCCTATATTTTCTGAATAAAAACACAAGTTATCTGGCCACTGATATCTGGTAATGAAGCTGACCTTTTACAGTGACAGACGTACATGCATCTACTTTTTATGGTTGAAAGATATGCGTAGGGTTACGCCAGGACAATAAAAACCTTGTCATAAAATAATAATAGTGGTAACGATAGTAATAATAAGAATAAGAATAATG
>JABMCL010003174.1:462500-490000 GCA_018857735.1 Alviniconcha marisindica
TGTGTGTGTGTGTGTGTGTGTGTGTGTGTGTGTGTGTGTGGCGCTCGCGCGCATGTGTGTGCGTTCGTGTGTTGTGTGCGTGCGTGCTTGCGTGCGCCCGTGTGACTGCGAGTGCGTGTGTGCGTGCGTGCGTGCGTGTGGTTATCATCGAAAGCGAGGTACACCACTGCACGCATGCAAAAGCTGAAAGCACTCTGTGCAAGTTTCTGACACTGTATCGTCGCTTCTTACTCGACAGCTCCAAGGGAGTCTGTATGCCTGGAATGCTGAGGGAACAAATTGAGATGTCCTACAAGACTGGTAGGTGTCAAACGGATGGCTGACTTTTTTCCTTTTGGAAAAGGTAAGACTTCTCGGCTACCCGACATTTGACCGCAGCGTCTCGCTTCGTCTTTTACCTGACACTTGCATGAGTCAGGGGTTGAGTTACAACACTGGCCTGTGACCGTGCTCTTGGATGGATAACTGCCGAAAGAGAGAGGGAGAGAAGGGGAGAGAGAGGGGTAGACAGAGGGAGAGAGAGAGGGAGAGGGGGGTAGAGAGAGAGAGGGACAGAGACAATTTGGAGAGAGAGAGAGAGAGAGGATGAAAGAGGGAGAGGGAGAGAGAGGGCGGGAGGAGGGAGAGAGATAAAGGAGAGAGAATTTGGAGAGAGAGAGGGTGGGGGAGAGAGAAATTTGGAGGAGAGAGAGGGAGGGGGGGAGAAAATTTGGAGAGAGGGAGAGGGAGGGAGAGACCGAGAGAGGGAGAGAGAGAATCTGGAGAGAGAGAGAGAAGCGGGGAAGAGAAGGGGGGGGAGGGGGGAAGGGGGTGGGTAGGGGGGAAGGGGGTAGGGAGGAGAGAGAGAGAGAGAGAGAGAGAGAGAGAGAGAGAGAGAGAGAGAGAGAGGAAGGAGTCCACAGTGGGTTTCTGTCGGAAACATACACTGGATCAGCACTGTACTATCGGTTTGCTGTTGCCTTACCCAGTGAAACACTAAAACAATGTCACGTACACTGGTAGGGGCACTACTCTTTTGATTGTTGTACAGTAAAAGGTTAAATCTACTACACCCCATACGCTGGTGGGGCGGAGCAGCAGTGTTCTAGCACTTTGCTGTATGTAGCCTAGCTTACCCGTCAACACTGAAACATTACATACACCGGTAGGACTGATGATTGGCGGCGCAGCTCTCTTGGTTGCCGTACAGTAAAAAGTTAAATCTACAACACCCCCTACACTGGGGGGGCGGAGTAGTGGTGTTCTAACAGTTTGCTGTATATTCAGTTTAGCCTTACCCAAGTCAACACTGAAACATTACATACACCGGTAGAACTGATGATTGGCGCAGCTCTCTTGGTTGCCGTACAGTAAAAAGTTAAATCTACAACACCCCCTACACTGGTGGGGCGGAGTAGTGGTGTTCTAACAGTTTGCTGTATATTCAGTTTAGCCTTACCCAAGTCAAGACTGAAACATTACATACACCGGTAGGGTTGATGATAAGCGCTGCTCTCTTGGTTGTTGTAGCAAGCCTTCCCAAAGTAAACACCAAAACACCACACGGACTGGTAGCGGGTATATCGCTGTTCTACCGGTTTGCTCTAGCCGCGTATTGCCCAGGTAAACAACAAAAGATCACACACACCGGTAGGAACGGAAAGCGCTACTTTTGTCGTGTGCTCTAGCAGTACATTGCCCAAGTAAACAACAAAGTATAAGTGTGCTCTAAGCATACATTACCCAGGTAAACAACACAATATCACAAACACTGGTGGGAACGGAAAGCGCTGCTCTTGTCGTGTGCTCTAGCAATACATTATACCCTGGCGGTTTTCTGTAGTCAGCAGTTAGCCAGGTAAACAACAAAACAGCACATTCGCTGCTCTTGCAGCTGCTACAGCTTCATCAAGGACTGTTAATCCCGCCACGTTGATTTACTGAACTTAACGTCGTTGATTTGCTTCTGTGATACTGAACGCCCAGTCAACCGAGAAAGTCATATATATCAGAACAAAACAACTCATCAGCGCGGAAGGAGGGGGAAGGGAAAAGAAGAGGGGGGCGGGGGGAGAAGAGAGAGAGATAGTCATACGAATTAAAATAAAGAGAAAGACTCATTGTGCTAAGTCATTCAGAGAACAGAATCAATACACAAGAGAGTTAATTAGCGTTCAAAATACGTAACACAAGTACAGCAACAAAGACCTGAGTCGCCTACGGTAACTCTCACCTGGCATGCGTGTAAATACAATGTACATAAACTCCACCAAAGGTACATCCTCATGTAACACAAGTGCAACACCAAAGACCTGAATCGCCTACGGTAACTCTCACCTGACATGCGTGTAAATATAAGGTACACAAACTCGACCAGTTTTACATCCTCATACTTTCAGAGGACAGGTGGGTTTTCAGACGTCTGAGGAACGCCGCCGAGGAATCTGCTTCCCTGACTGTTTGTGGTAAAGCATTCCATTGGAAGGAAAATGTGGGTGCCAAGCATGAATAACAACCAAATAAAAACGTACTTGTACATAAAGAGACAATTTAAGAATTGCGCAGCAACAGACATGCAAAACATATATATACACACACACACACACACACACACACACACACACCTACACCTAAACAAAGAAACACACACGCCCACCAATCGATCAACGGAACAAAAATAATAACACACTCTATATCTTGTCACAACGATACAAACTAATTCGCAATTATTTCTTTTGTGTGTGAGTGTGCGTCTGTTTTTGTGTGTGTGTGTGCGTGCGTGTGTGTACTGATGTGGGTGTGAAGGAACACGACGGGAACAGTGATAATAACTTTTTTTCTTTTTCTTTTCAGTCAGAAATTATTTCTCTTCATTTTGAAATAAACTCCAAGTGCTGTGTTCAGCTAAGAAAATACAGACTTATTCTAACTTATTCCAACTTATTCTAACAATACTTTGTAATAACGTTAATAACGGCGTTGGTGATGACACAACGCCGATTATGAATGTGTTGTTATTTTGCTGTTTTCTCACTACAGACTCTTAGAACAGTCTGTAAATAAAGAAAATAAGAGAATAGGTACGGCTTGTGGCAAGTACCGCCCCCCCCCCCCCCCCGCGCCCCCTTCTTGCCGCCACCCTCCCCCCTCCTCCCCGCCTCCTGACGTAAGCACAAGTGAAGCGGATTCACTAAGTCTACCAGCTTAATACTACGATTGTGACACATCAAGTCAAGCCAAAATACTTTGATCACCCCTCACATGGCAATTCAACTAACTACTAAAGGCTCGTTAGTTTTAAAACAACATGTAAAATGAACATCAGAGCAACGTCAAAAGCATTTAAATTAATAATAATAAAAACAAAATTATACGAAAAACAGACCTACTGGGTTTAAAAAAAAAAAAAAAAAGCACACATCATAAGACAAATTATCACAGCAACATATATACCTCTTTCTTGCCCATCCTCGACACCCACACGCATACCCACACCCACACTATTCACCCGACCTACATACATACACACACCACTGCTATCATCGCGTGCGTGCGTTGGTGCTTTCGTTAACCGTAAACGTGGAGTTGTGTGAGAAAGTTTATTACCGTGAAACCCTTATTGCCCCATTCTTGCGGCTTTTCGTGATGACTGTATATAGGTCCCGAGTTTTTTATAGCATTTTGGACTATCAAATTTGCGTACACCGAGTTTAACTTCTCACCAGATCGCATTTTATGGCGCATACTGAATTTTATGAGTTTACTATTTGGTATTGTAGCCGTACCTTTCATTGTGCACAGTCACTCAGTTCCCGGTTTGTTGTGACAACCTAATTACGTCGTAAACCACTGCAGTCTAAGTTGATACATTAAACAAATTTAGTCGTGCAAGATGCGTCACCGCTTGCAATGCGATTGCGCAAACAAGGCAGCCTGTTATTGCTGTTTGTTGGTGTAGCTTTCCCCAGTTAAGTAACTAACTCTAGTCAAATCTCCCTCTTCGAGACACTTACTCACAAAACGACATTTTCATTAGACTTTTTTTTTTTTTTTTTTTTACAATCAGGGGCAGACGCAGCCACACTAATGACAATGATAATAATAGCCTCTCTCTCTCTCTCTCTCTCTCTCTCTCTCTCTCTCTCTCTCTCTCTCTCTCTCTCTCTCTCTCTCTCTCTCGTTTGTCGTATTGAGTGTTGCTGTGTTTGTCATTAGGGACAGATTTGTAAAAAAGCCGACTTGTGCTTAAATCTTTATCCTTGTGTAATAAAGTATTATGTTATCTTATCCCCCCTCCTCTGTCTCTGTCTCTCTATCTCTGTCTCTTCCACACACACACACACACACACACACACACACACACACACACACACACACACACACACACACACACACACACACACACAAACAGGAAAAATCTATTCGACAGATGTTTGGAGGCTAAAGAGATACGTTTTCACAGCGGAATTTTCAGAGTTTCTGACAGTTTATTCAGTATCTACATTTCCACCACGGGATGGGAGTGGGTCTTCTTTGTTGGGAAGACACGAACGAAATGAAGGCATGGGATCTTCAGCGTGTGCTCGACTTCAGTGCGACCTGTATACTCGGAGGTGGCACACGCACGTACGCACGCACACACACATACACACATGCACGCACGCACGCATCCACCCCCCCCCCCCCCCCCCCCCCACACACACAATGATTATCCATGAGAAATAGCACAAGCAGCACCAGTGACAGGGTCCTTTTCACGTGTCGGTGGTTTCACTTTGGCTTTCAAAGCAAAGTAGCTTGGCGACTCTTCAAAACATAAGCCTCAAGTCCCACCACGTATCGGTTAGCCATCCTTTGTCACTCCTTCGGACTTTCTGTAGTCTCGGATACTTGCAATTAGACTGATGTCATCTGACATCAGGTATGAAAATATGTCCATGTATTCAAACGGTGGCAATTCCAAGACTGATGTCTTCTGACATCAGGTATGAAAATATGTCCATGTATTCAAACGGTGGCAATCCTTAGAGGTCGGGGGTCCCCTTCAGGGGTGCTGGATTACACTTCTAAAGGGAACGTCTCCGTCACAGTGTTTGTGTGAGCCGGTTTGGCCTAGCGGTAAGGCGTTAGGCTGGTAAGCGGAAGGACCTCGGTTCGATGCCGCTTCGGTTCTCCTTTCTCTTCAAAAAGGTTGTGGTTTGTGGCCACTGTCTTGTGACTCTGTCCATCACTTCCTATTGAAACATTAAAATGGCTCTCATCGCTGCCCATCTGAATGCAGAAGTCATTCTGGTGTTGACAGTGTGGCGATAGGTATATAATCTCCCTCTCCCCCCACCTCCATAACCCCTTCCCCCCCTTCTCCCCGTCCCTGATAAGCCTTATGGTTTCTGTGGACGTTAAGCACCATGTTTACTCACTTACAGTGTTTGCGTGCCATAACATCGCCCCGATTCTCTTGACAGTCCATCGGGGTCGACTTCAATGCCGATTTCAGCAGTAATTTGGCTTTGTCCTTCCTGCCCGATGTCAGAGACCCCTCTCTCCTTTTAGGAAAGCCTGAAGGTCTGATACTTTCACAGACCGGCGCTTTTCGGCTGCCGCCTCCATTGTGGTCTGGCGTCCTACCCACACGGGACTACACTCTCCCGGAGTAAGAAAACACTGTCAAATTATCTTGTTATTTCCGGAAATCGTCTACAGAGCTCTGGTTGCGGCATATAGACGGCCGCGTGTATCTGACCGGTTACTGTGACCGTCTAACCGATTTCCGTGAACCACTTTCGCCACCATATACATGTCACAAGGATACAAGGATATTTATTTCCCCAGTGACAATTAAATGTACACAGGAGTTTGTTTTGGTGACGTTCCGTTCATACAGCGCATTAGCAAACAAACAAAACATTACAATTAGCCATGTATAAAAGTTATAAATTTTTCAATTCAATTCAGTTTAAAAAAAACTTTAATTATCCCACAAGGGGCAATTTTGTTGTGGTCATAACAGAGTTAAATTCAACAATGTAGCAATCTCATTCATGCACACTCCTTTGAAAAATGTATAGCGCGAACACAGGTACTATCGATCCACGTTGCACAAGCGGTCCCGCTTTGACTTGGGCTGTGCCACGTACAACGAACACACTGACACCAGAAACGGCAAACTCCAAGCACTGGTTTACGACATCCTTCCTTCAACCACTGACGTATTTAGTTACGCCACAGGTCCCAGAAAACTGTCAGCTAACGAGCAGTTTTTTGTTGGTGCTCAAACTAGTTAATTTGTTACAGACAACTCAAATTGTATCATACGTTTGTTTTATAACTGACCATGTTGCTTACGCCAGCTCAAATAAAACGGAACTTTTTTTATACCCGGGGTGGATGCGTCTCATGTTTATGTTCGTGCTTGGGCATTAGGTTGCTTGCACAGTCTTATCAGAGATCAGTACCCAAACCTTTCGGAGGGCGCTGACCGCGTCGCTGGACAGCCGCGCGGAAATAAAAGAGTGCCCCTTCAGTGGCGTAACCAATTCTGGCAGAGTTTAGAGGAGGGTGCCGGAAAGCGATGCTCGGAGTGTTAACGTCCACGGAAACCAGAAGGCTCGTTAGGACGGACAGCCCAGGACGGCCACCTCGACTCTCACACAGCTCCTGAACTATGATGTTGTTACGCGCACCATGGGGACCATCTTCAGCCACGATAAGCTCCTTGCATGGCAACATCCACCTCCAAAAATGGAGATAAAAATCATCCGAAGACAGAGTGTTATTCAGACTCCAAGCACTGGTTTACGACATCCTTCCTTCACCTTGGAGGAAGGTGCCGGAAAGCGATGCTCGGAGCGTGCGAGTGGCTGCCCTGTGGCGGGATAATAATAATGATTAATGCTAGTAGTAGTAGTAGTAGTAGTAGTAGTAGTAGTAGTAGTAGTAGTAGTAGTAGTAGTAGTAGTAAGTAGTAGTAGCAACAGCAACAGCCAGCAACAGCAGCAGCAACAGCAATACTAGTAGCAGTACTGCAGCTATTATCACCGCCATTTTTATTAGTTTTAATATTACTATATAATTAGCATCCTAATGATACTAATACCTTTTTTTAACTGTTAAAAAAAATAAAAAGATTAAGGTGATGATAGCGACACTGCTACTACTACTACTACTACTGATGATTATGATACTAATAACAATGACGATGATGATAAGAACACTACTACTACTACTACTACTACCATCACCAACAAGGAAGATTAATTTAAGCGCACTTAGTCATCCCACGAGGGGTATTGCCATTTGACCGACCTCCTAAGTTAAACGGAAGAAACGATACGAGGCTGGGAAGGGTTCGACACCAAACTCCAAGCACCGGTTTACGACATCCTTCCTTCAACTACTGCCGTATTTAGTTACGCCATAGGGTCCAGAAAACTGTCAGCTAACGAGCAGTTTTTTGTTGATGCTCAAACTGTAGTAAGTTTGTTACAAACAACTCAAATAAAACAAGGCGTGTCATTTATAGCCACCAACAAAGTTTACACCAGTACAAATAAAACCACATCGTTTGAATCGAGACGGAACTCTTCTTTTTTTTTACCCGGGGTGGATGCATCTCATGTTTACGTGTGTGCTTTGGCGCTAGGTTGCTTCTACAGTCATATTAGTACTGGAACCTTTCGGAGGGCGCTGACCGCGTCGCTGGACAGCTGCGCGGAGATAAAGAGTGCCCCTTCAGTGGCGTAACTAAATCTGGCAGAGTTTGGAGGAAGGTGCCGGAAAGTGGTGCTCGGAGTGTGGTTCGACACCTGTAATGAAAACGTTAGGAACGTAACCGTATCGGCATCTCGCCGCTAAGGTTACTGCCAGCTGCAAGGTACAGTGATTCAGCAGAATCAGAAGGAACACACACACACACACGCCCGCGCGCGCTCACGCACGTACGCACACACAAACATCCTTCAGCAGAATCAGAAGGAACACACACACACACACACACACACACACACACACACACACACACACACACACACGCGCGCGCGCGCGCGCGCGCTCATGCACGTACGCACACATGCATCCTTCCATGCACACCTAATAAAAATTATATAATGATAATTTTGTCTACATACAGGTCGACCTATGCAGACGCTAAATACTATTCGTTTTTAATCTGTATAGTAATAATCATTTTTATTCGAAACAGACCGAGGTTATTTTGAAGTGTACAAGTTCAAAATGCGAAGAGAGAGAGAGAGAGAGAGAGAGAGAGAGAGAGAGAGAGAGAGAGAGAGAGAGAGAGAGAGAGAGAGAGAGAGAGAGAGAGAGTGTACAAGTTCAAAATGCGAAGAGAGAGAGAGACAGACAGACAGACAGACAGACAGACAGACACAGAACAGAGACAGACAGCTGCTTTCAGTCGAAGTCATTAATTTTCCGAAAAGTTTCTCCTGTTTTGAAGATAAAATCTGAAACGAAAACGAATGTTAATACTTTCAGAAAAAAGAAAGAAAATAAAGGCAAAACACGCTTGGCTAACATTTGAACGTAGTTATTTAGATCGAACAATCAAATGTAAAAGAATAATAAAAACGGGGCTAGAGTTTAAGGCTTTCACAATCTAACCATTTATATTTTTTTATGGGTTTTGTTTCAGGTACGCGCGCGCGCCACTGTGTGTGTGTGTGTGTGTGTGTGCGTGCGTGCGTGCGTGCGTGCGTGCGAGCGAGCCCCCGCCCGTGTGATTGCGTGAGAGAGTGTGTGGGCATGTGCATCGCATGCGTTTGAAATGTGTGTGTTGGATCTTCTCGATTTTCGCTGTCTCATCCTGCCCTGCAGCTGGTACAGTAATTCCAGCAGCCACAGGCCGATACAGTTGCGTTTCGCCAGCGTCGATTTCTGACGGCCTTTCACGTGGTGTGACGTGATCCTTGCGTGCCAGAGAGCGATCAAACGATGGTGCTCGGGCCACCGGGCCCTCGCTCCTCTCTGTCAAATGGTTCCGACAAAGCGAAGATCTTTAGCAGATACTTGTGACTGTACCGTTTTTGAGGGGCTTTCATCGGAGACGTTTTTCGCTTGTAAACATTTTACCGTGGGCTGTTTAAAGGAGCTGTCCTTTGTTGGTAAGCTTATCTGCTGCGGTACGGCGTTATTAGGTTGGTAGGCAGGAGGGCCTCGATTTGATTCTGCTTCAGGTCTCCTCTCTCTTTTCAAAGGTTGTGGTTTAAGGATATTGTCTTTGTGGCGTTGCCCCTCCAAATTAATGAGGACACTGTCTTTGTGGCGTTGCCCCTCCAAATTAATGAGGACACTGTCTTTGTGGCGTTGCCCCTCCAAATTAATGAGGACACTGTCTTTGTGGCGTTGTCCCCGCCAGTTAATGACGCTGTCTTTGTGACGTTGCCCCTGACAACTAATGAGGACACTGCCTTTGTAACACTGCCCCATACCATTAATGAGGACATTGTCTTAGTGACGTTGCCCCTTAAAATTAATGTGGACACTGTCTTTGTGACATTGCCCCTTATAATTAATGTTGTTTTTTTAAAAGTCATTGCTACCCATCTTAGTGCATATGTCATTCTGATTGTGACAGTGTAGCGCTAGGTATAGTCACCCTCTGGAGAGAGAGAGAGAGAGAGAGAGAGAGAGAGAGAGAGAGAGAGAGAGAGAGAGACAGAGACAGAGACAGAGACAGAGACAGAGACAGACAGACAGACAGACAGACAGACAGACAGAGACAGAGACAGACAGTAAGTAAGTAACTTGGTGATTTCCCCCCGTCAGCCACTACGGTTATATCAGTGCGACAGAGAGAGAGAGGGGGGGGGGGGGGAGGCAAAGACAGACACATGGACAACCCCGATTAACGCCTCTTACTGATTCGCTTTTTGTTGTGCCCACCTGTGTGCCTATTCGGGTACCTTGCGAAGACTCATGTTGCAAAATAATCGGTTGGTAGGCGGATATTTTATGAGCAACAGCAACAATTTTTGCAATAAATCAAAATAACGAGAGGAAATCCGAGCGTCCGGCTCACCCTGATTTCCATTCACAATGTCGTTCTGAAGAAACAGGAATGTGGCCCCTTGTTGGTTATACTCGCCACAATTTCCCTCTCCAAAATATCAATAAAATAATTATATGGATGAAGTGTGCTGAAAATTATGGCTCTACTGATTGCAATACCGGCGAAAGCTGAAGTTTTGTGTTTGTGTTTTGTCATAATAAACAGTGAGTAAGTAAGTAAACATGATGCTTAACGTCCACAGAAACCACGAGGCTTATTACGGACGGGCAGCAATAATAAAGCGTTCTTTTTAACCCTTTATGTGTTTGAAAGCTCAAGCGCTAACTGCTATGGCGTGTAAAAGACAAGAAAATTCCGAAAGAAGATCGGCAAATGCATCCTAGCAGTTTTCCTCATATCATCTTGCTGCGGAAGCTTTTTTGTTTGGTGAGTGTGTGTGTGTGTGTGTGTGTGTGTGTGTGTGTGTTGTGTGTGTGTGTGTGTGTGTGTGTGTGTGTGTGTGTGTGTGTGTGTGTGCGCGCTGCGCGTATGTATGTGTTGTGGTGTGTGTGTGTGGTGTGTGGTGTGTGTGTGTGTGTATGTGTGTGTGTGTGTGTGTGTGTGTGTGTGTGTGTGTGTGTGTGTGTGTGTGTGTGTGTGTGTGTGTGTGTGTGTGTGTGTGTGTGTGTGTCTGTGTCTGCGTGTTGCAGGGAAAGAAGCTACAGAATGGTCTTTGTGCGTGTGTGTGCGAGCGAGCGTGCGTGCGTGTGTGTGCTGCAGGGAAAGGAGCTACAGAAAGGTCTTGTGTGTGCGTGCGTGCGTGCTTGCGTGTGTGTGTTTACCTGCTACAAGAAACACTCGTAAAGATCTTAGTAGGGGGGGGGGGGGGGGGGCAAGTAGAATATTGCAGGGGTCGGTGTAGAATATTCTCCCCACCCCTCCTTGGACCAGTTGTTCTCCGGCGGGTTCACTGCCCGACCTTTGGCTAGCTAATCACTCTCTGATGTGTGTGTCGTCGTTCTTTACAGCAGCTAAGATTAAAACCGAGAAAGTTCTGTTTATGTTCGTATTTAATACAGGAAGCAGAAAAGCAACCGAATACGCTCTGGCCCCTTTATATACTTTAAAAAACGAAGTGTGCTCACATATTCCAAATTCCAGTCATACAACAGAATACGTTTTTTAACGACCCATCCTTTCTTGCATAATGTTCCATTTTACCTATGTGACGTATTTTACAATAAGATCCCATCAGCTATATCTGCACAACACTGAAGTAGACGCTGATAATGTTTCACGGTTATACGTGTCAACCCCCCGACAGTCGACAATTCTGCGATGAGATCCAAACACATAAAAAGATTCAAAAGAACGCTATTTATTAGGACAAAACACAACATGGGAATTTTCGGGGTAATCCCCTTTTATTAAGCTACAAGACGACACTTAAACAACAGTTAAACGGTGAAAAACGATGAAAAATGAGATGGAGAGCTAAGCCACGGATCTGTTTTTGGTTCAGCTGTGTAGTTTTCATGTCCAGTGCTTGGAAGAATGTAAACTCGGCGACGAGTTTACTAACAGCTCATCTCAGCCCACTGTGCTATTTCGAAATTTGTGTGATCTATTCTGTCCGTTTTTGTTGTTGTTGTTGTTAACAGAAAGATGTGTTCTTCGGGGTCCTGAGATGTACGATGATGGCGGTTATGCAGTTATATAGTCATCAGTGTGACATTTAGAGAAATCTGCGAAAATTCGCAAAAAATTATGATCGTTTGCTGAGAGCTCGGCGCTACCAACCTTTTTCTGTTTCAAATCTGGAGTATGTCTGCATAAAGTTTTATATGTTTCGCATATATAAACCCTTTCTCGAATCAATCCGCAAAACCAATCCCTACATGAATATAAAACATACACACAAAAACACCACACACAGTTTTTAAAAGAGTTAGTCCCTTCAATATTACCCCTGTTAAAAGAGCACACAGACCTAGGACATGATGGTATCGTCGACGATTCCGTCTAATTTATATTTAATACCAGATGAAAAAATTTATATGAAAAAGGAAAGCACAGAAACAGTAAAATCCACCCCCCTCCCCCCATCATACTACTACTACTACTACTACTACTACTACTACTACTACTACTACTACTACTACTACATCAATTGACAGCTCTGAGATTCCAGAAAGGAGGAGACATCAGACATCCCCGGCCTCCCTTCAGGGAGACGCGAAGGGGAAGAAGGAGGAGGAGGAGGAGACGGATGAAGGAGAGAAAAAAGAGTAGCAGGACAAGATCAGGAGGAAGAAGAAAGCCGAGGAAGAGAAAAGATGACTGGAGTTTAACGCCAGCAAATCGCGTAGGCAACCACAGGGTGAGAAAGAGGACCGGAAGAAGGCTGAACACGATGGCATTGATTTTTACAATACTACTACTACTATAATAATAATAAACAAATCGTTATTTCTATAGCGCCGTCTCATTGAAAAAGAAGAGAGAGAGAGAGCGAGCGAGCGAGCGAGCGAGAGAGAGAGAGAGAGAGAGAGAGAGAGAGAGAGAGAGAGAGAGAGAGAGAGAGAGAGAGAGTGATGGTGCTTTATAATAAAAACTAGCCTACAAACTGAGAACGCAGGACAGGCCTGCAAGAATTATGACGATGCAATGTTGATATCGAGAGATGAAATGTATAATGACTCATGTAATATGATAAAGCAGAACGTAAATTTTTTTACATCAAAATTAAATTATTCAAAACAACATGTCTCTCCTTCTAAAAACTGAAGTACACTAACAACAAGATACAACAAAAACAAAAACAACCATGAAGTGTTATAAGTCATGACAAATTACGTAGAAATTGTGAGGAAAAAGATAGCGACAATCAACATTTAATTCGTGCAGTAGATGCGCGCGCGCGCGCACGCACACACACACACACACACACACACACACACACACACACACACACACACACACACACACACACACACACACACACACACACACACACACGAACATTATGTATCTCCTGTCCCTGCAAGGAACAGCTCGGGCCTTTAAAAGTTCAAGGAAACGGATAGTTATCCTAAACATTCCTCACAGACAGTAACCAGAACTTTCCTAGAGTCGGGTTGCATGGTGTGATCCTAAAGCCAAATTTTATACGTTTTTAAAGCGTGATACGTAAAATTCTTTGGCCTGTTGTTTTGTTTTTGTCTTTTGTTAAACAAGCGTTAATTCTCGTTTTGTAGTTTTTTCCCCCTCCAAAATAACGTTCTGATTGAGGGCGAAGGAGCAGTCATTTCCTGCTCCTACCATACGCTTTCTTTTGTTTAAGAATCTCGAAGAAACGCATCGAATCAGGCGCTGCCTGAGTACCACGGACTAGAGAATGCATTTTTTTTTCTCTCCGGAAAAATAAAGTCGATTTTAGTCACCATCTCTACTAAACAGGCTGTCTGCGAATAGAACTCACTGGCAATTTTTGCCAAATCTACCAAATCTGCCGTCTGAAAGACAAGTACTGCTGCGGACTGGCTCTGCCAACTTTGCTGTCTCGAAAATTCAAATAGATTTCAGCGACAATATTTGCACCTTTTTCCAGTGTTAAAGGTACACTTAGTCGGGTACGTGAACCTGCTAACTGGGTATGTCCAAGACCGTTAGGATTTGGTAACGCGACTCTGTGGCCACTACTACAACAACTACTACTACTACGAATAATAATAATAATAAACAATAAAGGGTTCTTAGAGCGCCTAACCCACATAGGCCCTAAGCATTTACACAGTCTTTAAAATGTACATCCTTTCAAGATTAAATGCCTGCAACCAACAGACACGCACACGCACGAACGCACGCACACTAGCGTTAACTTAGGACAGAGACGTGAATTTCCTATTGGACCGAGAAAGAGAACCACGGCAGCAGAAAGCTACACTTAAACTGCACAGTATTAAGCAGCAACAAGAGACAACGTTCCCCCCCCCCCCCCACCCCCGGTTATGATTAGGTTTGTCGAGGTAGTACTATTACAGGTGTGTTTGTTGTTGTTGTTTTTGCCTTTGTTTGTTTTCATTTTGTTGTTGATTTGTTTGTTTTGTTTTCTTGTTTTGTGTCTTCTTTTTGTGTTTTGTTCCCCCCCCCCCCCGTCAGATCGCTCAAAGTGGGAGTAATCAACAACGGTTTTTCGACGACCTGACAGTATCTTTCTCGGTCTAAATGGATGAAAACGAAGAAAAAAACACAAAGAAACACAAATCATCAAAGCGCAAGTAAATCGCCAGATTTACCGTTAATTAATCAGTTTTAAACAAGTCTAGGGAGCGTTTTAAAACAAAATCCTCGATTTTTAATTTTCATAGGCCTCTCGATCTCTTCTACCTGTTTTATGTGTATTGCATCGAATTTGGGGTCACCTTCCACAAATGATCGTTGTTGTTGTTGTTGTTGTTGTTGTTGTTGTTGTTGTTGTTGTTGTTTGTTGTTGTTGTTGTTGTTCTTCTTCTTCTTCTTCTTCTTCTTCTTCTTCTTCTTCTTCTTCTTCTTCTTCTTCTTCTTCTTGTTCTTGTTCTTGTTCTTCTTCTTCTTCTTCTTCTTCTTCTTCGGGGGGGTGGGGGGTGGGTGGGTGAAAGGACGAAAGAGATTTTGATAACCCCAGAACAATGCCAGGGTGATAAATGCACGCAGTTAAAAAATTATCGACTGTCTGCGTTTTCCCCCTCGATGGCGAGGACGATATGTGTTTGTTTAAAGCAAGGCTTTTTGGCGATGAAGCATCATATCAATATCACCGGGACAGGTGCTAAAATAGCGTACTCTTCACTTGGTGGTCTCTGTTTTCTCCTAAACGGCCGCCAGACACGCCAGCACGCCATCAAACCAGGCCGCAGACGGGTATTCGGACGAAGATTCTCCACGTTTCAGATTACCGCGAGAGAACAACAGCTAATCTTTGGCAAATATGTAGCTTTTGTTTTCATTCAACGTGAAAACCCTATTATGACTGTGAATGAGGCCAAGCATGATCCTTATCTGGGGGCAGTTTCAAACGGACGGTTATTTTATATGTTTCGTGTGCCAAAGAGAGACGCAAGGTACGATTACACAGCCGGTTGACATGATACTTTTGATTGAGTTTTCCATCCACAAAGAAGAAGACATGGAAGAAAAAGAGAGAGAGAAAGAAGAGGAGGAGGAAGAAAAAGAGTCACATCCAAATGTCCCTAGACAAGTGTTAATTATTTGGCAAAATGCTGATATAAATGCTAGAAAACATAATATTATGAGATACATTAGGGGGAAAAGAAGCACCACTGGTCGTATTCGCTCAGTTTCGAGAAGGAAAAAAGAAAAAAAAGAAAAAAGAAGGGGTGGTGGGGGAGGGGGTTGCAATTCTATTGCATAAATAATGACAGAAAAAGCATACGAAGCCTGAAACTGAAAATATTTCCACATTTTCTGCTTTTTTAGGCCCCTAACCATTTTACTGCCACGATTTTTACTGAAAACGGCCGATAAAAATGCAAAATGTGAAATCCGTAAGCCTGTATTTTTAGTTGTTCTCGCTTTAGCATCTGACAGGATTTCTGTCAAAATGCCCAGTATTAAAACAGACTTGTTTGGTACAGGAGTGGAAAATATATTGTTTGCAGGCATATGTGTGCACTTCTGTGCCAGGAAGTTTTACGGGCTGGTGCAGTGAATGGGTTACATCTTCCAATTTATCCCCAGTTCGCTGTCAGGCAAGCCGCCGTGTAAGAGCTAACAAACTAATCAAGTATTTTAGTTTACACGTTTGAACTTTTTTTGAGGAGGGATTGGGGGGAGGGGTTCAGTTCACATTGTTGAACAGATTTATCCTTTCGCTATTTCATCAAATGGATCATGTTTCGTCAGCGGCTTTTACTACAGTGCTTCTCAAAAGGAGTAAGTAAGTAAGTTGGTGTTTTACGCCCAGTCAACCGGTGCGGTTATATCAGGGCGATTTCTCACAAGGAACCCAGTGCTCTAAACAAATGGCCGAGAATGTTATGCTGACCTTCGTGTCGTTTGAGGAGAACAGCTAGCCCTATTTTGAGAGGTGCTGTGACGTAAGCTGATGACAAATGAAGTCTCTGAAAATATCCATATCCCTTACCAAGGCCGTGCCAAACGTTTTGGGAAAATGACACCACCAAAAACAAAAACAAAACAAAAACAAAAAGCGCCACACGGAATCCAGTCTTTTCGATACCATCTCGTATGGCATATTCCTGCATGCATGACCACGACCGACGTGTTTCAGATGCTTCCATCGTGACGATCTGGCGCACCCAAAGGTCTCAGAGGTGGGACAGCAGAAAATCTGACGCCTTCACATGCAACCTACACAGTCATGTCATTGCAGTAACCTAAGTCTGAAACCAGGCGTCCGCAGGTACCGAACATAAAAGCGAAAGCAAGCAAACGAGAAAGCAGAAATGTTGTTGCTGCTGTTCGTTTTATATAACGCTATTCTCCGCTCTTGAGCAAACTCACTGCGTTCGCATGTGATTCTACATAATCGCAAAGCCTCGAAACTATGTTTCTGTGTATGGGGATGAGGGGCGGGAGTTGTTGGATGAGTAAGGGAGTTGAGGGGGGAGGGAGGAGAAAAGGGGGGAGGGGTTCCGGGTAGCGGGGAGGGCATGAGGGGGTGAAATGGTGAGACAGGGAGGTAGGGGTTGAGGAATGAGGTGTTACGGGTGGGGGAGGGGGGGGGGGAGGGCATGTTACCGACTGTATCTACTCTTGTGCTTCTCATTAAAACACCGCAGTGGTCTACAAGCCGACTTTGGTCATGAAAGGGAAGAAGAGGGTCGAAGACCCAAGATGTCCAGATTGCCTGCGCGACGTTCCCTGGAGGCGTGCGTCGAAGGGACTCTTTGCTGTCGCGGCAAATGACAACGGCAAAAAGACGGCCCCTCTATCACGCCGTAGATCCCTGTACACCCTGAAAAAAGAATGACGGCTAACGTTCTTAAACAAGATCCAATCACATAAAAGGTTTTAAACACCGTTTAATCGTTATTTGAGTGTCATGTTGTAGCTTTATCAAGGAGATTACCCCTAAAATTCGCATGTTGTGTTTTGTCCTAATAAATACCGTTATTCTGAACCTTTTGTGCGTTTGGATCTGTACACCCTGTTTAGATTCTGGAAACTGTGCACACCAAAAGACCCTCCTGAAACCATACGAAGAGGACATGTTAAGGCCAGTGTAAAGCATCCAGCAGATACCTAATTCAGTTCCTTTTCTGTTGCACCGGCACAAGACATGATACTTTTTCTGTTCTGTACAGGTCATCAAAAGTGCTGTCTGCGAGTATCAGACTTTTATTATTTGTATTAGTATTATCATCATCGTCATCATCAGATATCATCATCTTAATCATTATCATCATCATTATTATTACGTAGTAGTACTAGCAGTTTCCGTATTACTGTTATCGACAGATTTATGTTATTATTATTTCCAATTTATTTTATTATTATTATTTGAATCATGACCTACCTCGCGTGGAGTTTATGTACCTTGTATTTACTCGCATGCCAGGTGAGAGTTACTGTAGGCAACTCAGGTCTTTGACTTTGTGTTGTGTTTGTGTGATGGCTTTCGAGGGCTAAGTAACTATACCGTGTGTTGATTCTGCACAAGTGCTCTGGGCCTCCTTCCGTTTTAGATTTGATAATAAATCTGTCGCTTATGAAAAGCATTCAGGACTAAGAGGGTTGGGGGGAGGTGTGTGACATACTAAGTAAAGTAGTACGTACGCATTTATACAACTACACTATCGATCATACAACACTAACGCTCAAAGTCCTTCGAAAGCAAATTCACGCTCTACACAGAGACGTTTTCAGGCTTGGGGGTAGCATGTAGCCTACTTTGTAGTGCAAGCTACTTTTATGTATTATACAAATTTAATCACCAACAAAATTCCATGTTAAGATACCATTCTCGTTTGTTTCTTCTTCTAGTGTATTCATTTGTTTGCTATGTGCTTTTTGTTTCAAGGGAAAGAGTTGAAAATTGTTACGACTTTAAAAATAAAATTGGTTTAGCAATATTAAAGGTCTCAAAAAATCACAGTCAGTTACTTTTCAGTCGCCTATTTGTCTTGTTCACTTTGAAGTCAATCTGCCTAAAGGATAAGTGTCCTATGTCTAATTTTCAGCGCTTAACTGTTGTTGAAGTGTTGTTTTGTAGCTTGAAAAAAGGGGCTTACCCCGAAAATTCGAATGTTGTGTTTTGTCATAATAAATAGTGTTCGTCTTAACCTTTTATGTGTTTGGGTTTTTGAAATCACATACACACATATATACACACACACACAAAATTTGCGGTTTTGACTATAAAGGCGCTTCGTAAGACACTTGACGTCGACTTGTGGTCTTGTTCAGTGTGAAGTCAATAAACGTTTTCACTATAAGGATGCTTAAGCCACTTGCCGTCGATTTTTGGTCTTGTTCAGTTTGAAGTCAGTAAGCGTTTTCACTAAAAAGACGCTTCGTAAGACACTTGCCGTCGACTTTTGGTCTTGTTCAGTTTGAAGTCAGTCTGTTTGTGACTATGGACATTTCGTAAAAGTCCTGCTGTGTATCACTGGCGGTAGCTGCCACAACTATGAAATTTGTCGCAACAAACATAGACTTTGTGGCGACAAAAATATGTTTGTCGCGACAAAAGTTGGACCGTTTTAGTCGTCACAAAAAATGCTGTTTGCGTTTTGGCGTCGCAAAGGGGAGTAATTTTTGGCGTGACAAGAAATCTGTGAAGGGGCGGAGCTCACATGAACCAACCAAAAGCAGTTTTACTTACAGGGCCCTGTCTCTCACTACAATGGCAGGGAAATTTGACATCTTTCGAGCGCTGAACTCCCTCCCTTTGTTTTTGTTTTTACTTTTACTCTTGTTCAGCTCGAAGTCAGTCCGCGTTTATGACCATGAGGACACCGCCTCGTGTACTTTCCTTCGCCTTTTTGTCTTGTTCTGGTTGAGGGAGTGTGCAACAGGTGCGTACAGCGATTGGTGGCGTGTGTAACGGAATCTGCGCTGCTCGGTTTCAAAGCCTGTCACACGATCGACAAAGGGTCACGGGTGACGGCAAGAGCTGCATCCCTTCATTACAAATTGCCGCGGTCGTCTGTCGGTCGAGCGGGCAACGCCACTGAACACATGTGCTTTGAAAGGGAACAATGCATTGATACAAATCAGAGGCAGATACGATTCACCGCCGAGGGGTGAAGTTACCGGACCCGGGACAGATATTCCTGTCGATGAGGCCATTTTGACGAGACGGGGATTTGGTTTGTTTTATGGAACGCTAGAAAGATGCTGAAAATTGCAGGTTGTCACGACCGTCGCGGATGACAAAAGCAGACGGCGCTGTACATAGCTGTTCATGGACTTCTCGTCATAGTACTATATATATGCTTGTGCCTCGGTCCCGCTGTTTGCTGTACAACGTGATTTACAACTTTCGACGACAATGGCAGAGGTCATCAGATAGGTTGTCGCTTTTCAGCCATGTTCCAAACATTGTCATGCTTTCAAAAACTGTAACTCTGTCGGCCTCAGCTGTGTTTTGACACAGCATCTCTCGGATCCCAGATTTTAGCATGACAGTGTTTGTACGCCGCTTGCTTTACTGCTGTTTTTGTCCTCGCGGGTGTTTTTGCTATTATAGTGGTGGTGGTGGTGATGGCGGCGACGTTCAGTGTCAATACATACACACACACACACGCACACACACACACACACACACACACACACACACACACACACACAAACACACACACATATATATATATTTGCCGGTTCCGAAATATATATTTTGGGCAATGACACCAGTACTGGTTGTGCAATTTTGTCAAAACACACACACACACACACACACACACACACACACACACACACACACACACACACACACACACACACACACACACACACACACACACGGGAGGGGGGGTGGGAGGGAGGGAGGGGGGAGAGAGAGAGAGAGAGAGAGAGAGAATTTGTCTGTTCTGAAAAACAAAATTTTGGGCAATGACACCAGTACTGGTTGTGTATTTTTGTTATAAACTATATATAAACTGAAAAAGACGAAATGTCGACGGTAAGTAAACATGGTGCTTAACGTCCACAGAAACCATAAGGCTTATCAGGGACGGGGAGAAGGGGGGAACGGGGTACACTTTCATCACCAGAATGATTCCTGCATTAAAGTGGGCAACGATGAGAGCCATTTTAAGGTTTCATAACTGTGAGGGACAAAGTCACAACACAGTGTCCACAGACCATAACTTTTGAAGAGAAAGGAGAGCCGAACCGAGGTCCTTCCGCTTACCAGCCTACCGCTTTACCGCTAGGCCATTCCGGCTCACAATGTCGACCGTAAGTAGCAGTGTCCTTATATACATATGGAAGAGAGAGAGAGAGAGCAATAGAGAGAGAGAGAATGATGGGTGGGTCAGGGAGGGGGGAAGGAGAGGGGGAGAGAGTGGTCAAACATTTTTTTAAATCCTAAACAAGATTAACTGCTAGCGTTCTAAAACAGGATCCAAACACATAAAAGGTTCAAAAGAAAGCTATTTATTAAGACAAGACAAAACCAGCAAATTTTGGGGGTAATCCCCTTTGTCAAGCTATAAAACGACACTTAAACAACAGCTAAACGATAAAAAAACGATGAGGAACATATTTCTGACAAATCATATTTTAAGAGGGAAGAAAATTTCCAAATCTAAAAAACAAATCACTGTGTGTGTGTGTGTGTGTGTGTGTGTGTGTGTGTGTGTGTGTGTGTGTGTGTGTGTGTGTGTGTGTGTGTGTGTGTGTGTGTGTGTGTGTGTGTGTGTGTGTGCGTGCTGTGTGTTCGTGCTGTGCGTGTGTGCGTGTGTGCGTGTGTGTGTGGTGTGTGTGTGTGTGTGTGTGTGTGCGTGCGTGCGTGCGTGCGTGCGTGCGTGCGTGCGTGCGTGCGTGCGTGCATGAGTGTGTGTGTTCCCTTCTCTTCATTCTGTTAAATTATTTAAACAGGCATACTCACGTACGGACGAAATGTGGGCCAAGACATGTCCCAGCTTGTTTAGTTTCAGCAAGGGGTTATCGTCCAGTACTGCTCGTAATATTTATAACAGTCGCCCTTTCACCGTGTCTTTGTTCCTTGAGGAATTACTATCAACGCAGCTACTGAAGAACAGTTGAAGCATTTAAAGAGAAAAATAAGGAAATAATGGTTCGAATTATGATGGACCACATCAAAATTCAAACCATTATTTCCTTCTTTTTCTCTTTAAATTTTCCAACTGTTTGCTTGCCTGACTGCCCTCAGAGTTCAATCTAAGAGTTTAGAGTTCAATCTAAATATGGCTCGGACAGGTAGATAACATGACTAAATTTTGCTTCTTGTATCCTGCTGTACTAATTCCTCGTTCTCGAAGACCTTGCTGTCACAGTCCATTTCGAAAAGTCGATCGCATGTCACAATTACACTCTCTACTATGCCGGGCATGAAAAGCTTCCCCGAAGCCGGGGGAAGTAACTCAGAAACGCTTTAAAGGCAACGCCGTGACAAACGGCCTCTTGTATTTATAAATTATGACTGGAGCTTAGTCTGAACGTTACTGAAGCTTGTCCAAGAGAGTACAATGATAGAAAGGGAGTCATACTTTAGAAAAACCAAACTACTAGTACTACACTGATGCTTGTCCAAGAGAGTACAATGAGTCATACTTCAGAAAACCAAACTACTACACTGATGCTTGTCAAAGAGAGTACAATGATAGAAAGGGAGTCATACTTTAGAAAACCAAACTACTACACTGATGCTTGTCCAAGAGAGTAAAATGATAGACAGGGAGTCAAACTTTACAAAACCAAAACGGTACACCTTGAAGGACACAAAGACAAACTCCAGAAGCTTCACGACCAGCTGTCATCTAAACGTCAGGCCGTGATACTCGCTCCGAGTGAAGATGCGTATCATGCTGCCAATATTCCATCAGGCGACACGGGACTGGTGCCGTCACATCAACGGTGACGTGCACCCTTTTTCTTACAGGACATCCGCACAATACGTGGCATGTGTGCTGCAGACAGATGAGCGAGGAGATAGACTGGGCGTGCAAGGAATATGACAGAAGTGACAGGACGAGGGATTTCCACTGACATGCCAAACTACACCTTGTCTGCATGTTTCCATGTTCTGCCATATGGGCTGTCTGGGTCTCTGTCATTACTTCGTCAGAGCATACTTTGCTCTCTCTCTGTCTCTCTTCTTACACTTCTGTCTGCCGTAGTGATTCCCTTTATAACCAGCAACACATACACCCACCCACATCCCTGCACACACACACACCACACACCACACACACACAACAACACACACACACACACACACACAAACAGCACACCACACACACACACAACACACACACACACACACACACACACACATAACCAGCAACACTACACAACACACACACACACACACACACACACACACACAACACACACAACACACACACCCACCACCCACACACCACACACACACACACACACACACACACACACAGCACACAACACACACACACCACACACACACACAACAACACACACAACACAACACACAAACACACACACACACACACACACCACACAACACACACACACACCACACACACACACACACACACACACACACACACACACACACAGCAGCAGCACGCAGCACACACACACACACACACACACCACACACACACACACACACACACACACGCCAGCAGCACACACAGGCACACACACACACACACACACACACACACACACACACACACACACACACAAACGAGCACGCGCGAGAGCACACAAACACACATATCCCATTTAAAGACCAGTATAGTATACAAACACAGTACATACCCCCACCCCAACCCCACAACACACACAAACCTTCACTCGCGCGCGCACACACACACACATCATTTCAGAGTCTGTAAAACCCGCACAAATATATTCATTTTGGGACAAGGAGACCAGCTACCATGAACAGGAAACCAAGCTCCTGCCACAGACCTTCAGGAACAAACCCCACTTAAAACTCGTTAATCTTGAAACGTGCGGCAAAGGAATTTAAGGACCTCATCTACAAGCATGAGAACCACCTACACTCGTTTATCTCCGTTTTAATTGACACCGCCCTTTGTTGCTACAGCTACCTCTGAAACCCGTTTCCCGTGAGTTTAGTATCTTCCGTGCAATAAAGTCGGAAATCTGATGAAGGCTAAACGGGAGAAATTGAGGAAACCCAACACACTGCACGCAGTCGGAGAGATATCGTTTTAGCCCCATAACGCCGCGAAATAGCCGCAATGACACGGAAGAAGAGCAAAGAACCAGCAGGGGGTTTCGTTTGTGTGGCTGAAAAGTGAAGCATCACTGTTGATGATGCATCGATACAGATTGTGCCGCGACGAACAGGGCCGGAAAGGCAACTTTAAAGTGCGTGTTATTTTATATTCACACGGCCGCTCCGGACACGCCCCCCGCCAGACCGTGGCTGGCATGGACCTATATATATAAGAACTTTGTCCATCACTTCCTCCTAAAACATTAAAATGGCTCTCACCGCTGCCCATCTCAATGCAGGAATAATTCTCGTGGTGACAGTATAGCGATAGGTATATAATCTCTCTCTTCCCCCACCTCCATACCCCCCCCCCCCCCCCCCCCCCCTCCATCTCCCCGTCCCTAATACGCCTTATGGTTTCTGTGGACGTTAAGCACCATGTTTACTTACTTATTGGACCCTGGTGGCGTTCGAGTTCAATGTTGTTTTACGTCCACAGACACCGTACGGACTTAAACAGGTTTCGCCTTAACCGATAGTTTATTGTATTTTACCGGTTAAGACCAGCATATACCGAGGGGAAAAAATCAGCAGTAGGTCAGACCTGTAATCGGTCTTTTTTAATGTGTGTCCGTGTTAAAATAAATAAGCGTTCGATTGAACCTTTTTGTGTTTCGGTCTAAAACAAAACAAAATTGCACACACGCACACAGTCCCACACACATCTCTCACATAATGGCACACACGAACACACACACACACACACACACACACACACACACACACACACACACACACACACACGCACGCACAATCTTCCCGTCATGCAGCGCCCACCTTCGATTCTGAAGGTCAAGGTCTTCCGACCATCTTCAGGCGGCTGAAAGGTGTTCTATCTCAATAATAATGATAATAATAATAATGGAAATTTGTAAAGCGCCTACCTTGCAGCTCAAAGCGCTGAACAAGCTTAGTATAACACACATAATGTACATCGAGACGGAAAATGTTATCAGCAATAAAAAATAAAAATAAAATGCAAACTTAATTGCTGTAGAGTTTCAAGCCAATATTCAAGCAACCTACACTTTATTTTTTAGACTTTAACTATTGTTTAAGTGTTGTCCTGTCGCTTAACAAAGCGGCTTACCCCGAGTAAGTAAGTAATTTGATGTTTTTCGCCCAGTCAACCAGTACGGTTAGATTAGGACGAAGGCTTACCCCGAAAATTCGCATGTTTTGTGTTGTCATTAAAAAGGCGTTCTTTTCAACCTTTCATGTGTTCAGATTTTGTAGAGTTTCAAGTACGTCATCAAATGGTAGCGCGCAGAGTTTCCCCCCATGAAAATCACACTTCCACAGTTTGGATTGAACTTCTGTCTTTGTCACTTGTCGTGGAGACGAAGCAGTGATAAAAACGATGGACGCAATGAGGCTAATTATCATCCGTCAGTTCTGACCATCTTTCAGGTCTCACTGTCTCGATAACCGATCGACGTACGGCCCCCAAAATGCACACACCTTTTCAGACACTGATGTGCCTGCCCCGGTCTTTATCGAGTCGGCAGAAATTATTGGAGCTATCTCGTTTAAGCAAAGTTTATTTACATTCATGAAAATATGGAAAATCAAAATCATTGCATGAGCATTAAACAAATTACGCTGGTTAGAGTAAACGCTCACAAGCATAATTTAATAAACCGATTTTGCAACAACGGGCTATCTCATCTGTGAGCTATGGAAAATGCCGTTTAAAGGCGCACGCATCTTCACAAAGATACGTCTGGGTCGCCAGTGTTTGGGTTTCGGTGTCAAACGGCAGAAAACTACTGTTGTTGTCTGCTACATTTGTTAACACATTGACACCTTTCAAGCCGAGAGAGAGTCCTGGCAGGGGGCGGACAACTCCAATGGCCTGCCAGGAGACTGCCTGCGGTGTCCGTGACGTGAAAATATGGATTTCTGATCCGTTCTGCCATAGCTGGGATGTCGCACAGTTTCTCTCCTGTGGAAAACACGGAAAAGTTACGGGGTTTTTTGTTGCAAGGGATTCATCACATGCAGACAGAAATAACTGTTTCTTTTGTTCACAGCTGCATTGTCGCATTTTAATGGCGACCGGCTTCATTCGGTCTCTGGGGCAGAGTTATATCGTTTCACGTTCAAGGAAGCTAATACCTACTATTTACTTCTGTTTCCAAATGCATCATTCATGGCAGGCACGACCACGAATTTTCACGGCAAGGGCTTGATGTACGTGTCACACAATTTAATTCTGTATTACCCCGTAGTTAATTCCTAAATCGAAGTCCATAAATAAATGATTAGTTTCCACAGTAGGAACGACAAAAGAAACTACATGTAATCCAACGTTTCATTTTTTATCATTCTTCGTTAAGTAATTTTTGCGTCAAAAGTTATTAGAATACAAGGTTATCTGACTCACCTGCCAAACATTTACTGGTGTGGTAAACATGTTAGTGGAAAATGATTCAAAGAGACCTTTCACCCTCAACTGGCGGATAGTGCCCCCTAAAACTTGTCGGCTAAGCTGTTGAGGAACGACAACGGTCCATTTTGTCTCCTGCTGTCATCGGTCCATTTCGTCTCCTGATGCCAACGGTCCATTTTGTCTCCTGATGCCAACGGTCCATTTTGTCTCCTGACGCTAACGGTCCATTCTGTTTCCTAATGCCATCTGCCCATCCTGCACCGCCCCCCCACCCCCCACCCCTCCCCACCACCACCCCAACAACCGCTCCTCTCCTCGACGAAATCCAACAATAGAGTCACGCTACCCAGTCTAACTGACCCAACGAAGGGCGGAATGTCTTCAGAATCTTTCCGGGAAGTTGCTATGCTGTTGTGAGATCTACTACGTGCGCAAGCCTTTCTGTCCTCAGTAGCGACAGAACCATCAACAAAATGATGTTGGCCGCTTTATGGAAGAAGAAGAAGAAGCCTTAATATACACTGGACCTCGGGTTTCATTCCCTCCAAGGAACTCCACCATCCTAATACCAGAGAATAGCAGTATACAAAAGTTATCTATTATTATTATTACTACCAAGGACAGCGAGGAAAAGGGGATGGGCGCGACGGTTGCAGTGCCAAAATCGGAATTCGAACCAGCAGACTTCTCGATCCTGGGTCCAAAGAATGCAAAATCTTTAAACAATTTCAGACGTTCTGGCAAAAACCCGCGTTTCCTACCTACCTTTCAACTGACGTCGAAAACAAGCGGGTTTTGCTGAAACCTGCATATCCCCATTAGCATCACACACGATTCTATCACCGTATCAGAAACCTGCCTCGCTCTTAACACTGGCTTTAAAAAAAAAAGTGCTTCTTGCATAACCTATATCTCCCTATTAACATCAATGGCACCGAGTTCTTGTCCTCAGGTGACCCTTATGGTTTACAGGAAGTCAGAATCCAAAAAGTAACTAGTAAGTAACTTGGTGTTTTACGCCCAATCAATCAGTACGGTTATATCAGGGCGAGACAAGAACTAACTGGCGGATAACGTTCGAGCTGGTCTTTCTGTGCAGCCGTGTGACACTTTATTACTTAAAAGTTCATCGTCCGGCATTCTTCATGCCAGTATCCATTTTCAGTGTTCCCTTGTATATGTTATATATAACATATGTATACCATGCATAACTTGTCTTTCATCCCTGGACTCGAGGGGGAATATAAAATTATGATTGTCGCCTGTGGAAATAAATCATGCGGACCAAGGTATGTGAAAGATACAAGGGTATTTATTCGAAATACAAAACATTACAATTAGCCATGTATAAAAGTTATAAATAAATACAGTTAAATTCAACAATGTCACAATCTCATTCATGCAATGTAAGCTACCACACACACACACACACACACACACACACCACACACACACACACACACACGCACACACACACACACACACACACACACACACACACACGCACGCACGCACGCGCGCACGTACTACCGAAAAAGTTCTACTCGCATTTCCTACAACGGCATCTTTACATCCCCGTCCCCCACACCCCCCATAAAGGCGAAGAGCCCAATAAAAAGTACGTGCTTTTAAAGTAAACGCCCGTTGTAGCTGTTGTTGTTTTTGTCACCGTACAAGTGCTG
>JABMCL010003174.1:492500-502932 GCA_018857735.1 Alviniconcha marisindica
AACAACCACAAAGACATTCACAGACACAACGACAACAACAACAAACAACAACAACCACAAAGTCAGTGGTGAATTAGAGCTTCATGCCGTCGGATGTCGGTTGACATATTAGGGACAAATTGTGACCAATGCCGAAGCACGGTTCAATGTTGCTTTACGTCCACAGAAACAGTAAGGCTCATTAGGACGGAAAGCCCAGGACGGCCACCTCGACTTTCACACAGCTCCTGAACTCAGAACACAAAGTCAGACATCGGAGGGACACAATATTCCGCCCGAGCCGGTGACTGTGAGGGGGTGAACTCCTCAGCCCCTTCATCACCTCCCCCTTGCACGCTTTTCAACTGACGATCGACCAAATGAGCCACAACCATGGTCCACCGAGAGGTCTCTGTGCTTTCTCGCGAACGCTGCTTGGCGACAAGAATGTGTCCACACCATTGAAGATGTTCCATGTCTCTACAGGGGTGTTCCGGTCCTCTGTGGTGCTTGTCATCCGCGTTTAACGGATCGTTAGCCGGGCAGACTCAGAAGGAGACAGTTTCCTATCTTCAGTCAGGTAACCTGACGCTGCCGTGGTGCGACAGGCAGAGTTCTCTCAAACTAGTTTGTTTATGAGCGTTTTGATGGACTCGACAGGACCGGAGGCCAGCTTGTCCTGCCTCGCGTGTAGTTTGCCTGGCGTGGGTGAATTCAATGGCCCCAGATGGTCGGCATAGGCTGTCCCGGCAGTAGTCTAAGTGTTCCAAGGCGTTTACTTCGCTCTCATTCTTACAATATACAGTGACAAACTTCCGTGTATGATTTTAGCATGGACAATAAATCATCTGATCTGATCTTATCTTAACAAGTCTGTGACTAATATTACAACTACAAAACACGAACTGGAAGGCCAAAGCGAAATGGACGAATCCATTATAAAATCTATGGAAATTATCCCATGCCTTCTTTACAATTTAAAAAAACCCCAACAACAACAAAATAGGGTGGTGGTGATGGTTGGAAAAGCAAAAATGAGAATGGCATCTTTTCTTTTCAATAACATGATTGTTTGCGTGTTTGGAAGTGTGGAACCGGTTACTGCTCCCACGTGATGAGTGCTCTCACAGCTGTATTTGGTATAGCGAATTTGCCAGTTAGAAGAATATTGGGCGATTCAGCGAAGCTGGTTTGCTAGAGTGAATGCGCTTTGTAATCTTTCGCGCAAGAAGTCGCGAGAGGTCGCAGCGCACTTCCGGGCCGATTTCTGAGTAGGCGTTGCTTCACGTTGTGTATAACAGTGGAAATTGAACCTAGAATCGCGAAGCAGTACAAATGCCAATACTGTTCAGTTGCAAAAATTACCGTGAAAAGGGGATGGAGGGAGGGGAAAAAGTGTCTTTGCGTCGTTTTTTGGCTGACCAGAAGATCGCGAGTTCGTAGAAAAAATGCGTTTTGGGGCATCCTATAGCACGAGCAACAAGTTATTGCTTATTGCCAGACACATTATGACTACGGGGCCTCCAAAAGTGCCTTTAAAGTTGGCAATGTAAAATTCGCAAATTCACTGACACCGCCTTCCATTGTGAAGAAAGTACGCACCGGAAGTAAAAGCAGCCAAGGGACTTAAGCGATGCCGGGCAAAAGTCAAGGGAGTTAACAACCCCGTCTGAATCACCCAATAGCCTACCTCTTGCCACCCTCTGGCTCACAGATGAGCTTTACAGCGCCTGCGTACAAACACATTTCCTTGGACAAGTCCGAGAACTGTCCAAATACTACTGTAATACAAACAAAACAAGTACCCTTGATGTTAAAATGAGGAGGAGGAGGAGATGCAGGAGGAGGAAAAGGAGGAGGAGGAGCAGCAGCAGCAGCAGCACCACCACCACCACCACCACCAACAACAACAACAACAACATCACACGCACGCACGCACGCACACACAGCCACACACACCACACGCACACACACACACACACACACACACACACACACACACACACACACACACACACCGTGTGATGTCAATGGGGAGATGGAGGTTTCAGCAAAAAACGCTTGTTTTTGACGTCAGAAAGGGAGGTAGGAAACGCGGATTTCTGCCAGAACGTCTTAAATTGTTTAAAGATTTTGCAGTCTTCGGACCCAGGATCATGAGGTCTGTTGATTCGAATCTCGGTTTTGGCAGCAACAGTGTGTTTAAGACAGAGAAACAGAGCGAGAGAGACAAGCGAGAGAGAGAGAGAGAGAGAGAGAGAGAGAGAGAGAGAGAGAGATCAAATCGCCTTGGGTCTGTCGAGTATGAAGCGCGAGTTCGATGTTGTTTACTCATTTTGTCAAAGTGGGCGGAGCTATCTGTCAAAAGGCGAGAGCTTAGTTCTTGAGCACCGTAATAGAGCCGACCCCAGAACTGAACTGGCATACTTCAGCCGATTACGAGAGAACGTTTTGCATGAGGAAATGCGTAGGTTAATTAAGTCAAAGTATAGTCTTAATCAATGTGACTGACGACTTATGCTCCGAGAATTAAAAATATCGAACAACAGGTTTTTGTTCTCTCTCTCTCTCTCTCCCCCCCTCTCTCTCTCTCTCTCTTTCTTTCAAACACTCTGGTAGTCAATGTTGTTACTATTGTTTTATATGAAGCCTATTGGCATGTAGATTAGCAGGGACAGATTGTAAGAATAGGCAACTGCCTAAAATCTTAATCCTTGTGTAATAAAGTTCTGAGTTCTCTCTCTCTCTCTCTCTCCCCCTCTCTCTCTCTCTCTCACACACACACACACGCACGCACGCACGCACGCACGCACGCACGCACACACGCACGCACACACACAAAAGACGAGTTCGGTTCACTGATCACCTACTTCTTCCGATGATCCCGCCCCGCGCCCCAACTCCCCCCATTCATTTTCGGTCGCAGAATCCGTTGTTCACTTTGCCTCAAACGACACCTACATGGGATAAACGACATATTAGACATTTTGCAGCCGTTAATTTTAACGACGGCTAAGCCTCGTTACTCGAGAGAGATTAAACCCCCCCGGACAGTGCAAGCCCCTTCGTTATTCTGACCTGTCATGCCCGACGCTAACCAGGCTCAACTTTCCTCTCAGGCGAGAAAACTGTCATTGGACGGACAAAAGAAGCGTCGGTTAATTTCCAGCACAGGGGTGGGGGCGAGGTTTTTAGCTGACGAAGAAGAAGCGAGCAAAACAGTTTGGTAAACAGGTCAAAGCCATGAAGCGTTGAACTACATTGTTCCTTGTTGACACAGAATCTCTACCCTGGGGTCGGACTAGTAAGTGAAGTAGGCGTGAAGTTGTTAATTTAATACCGCCGGTGTTCACTTTTTGAGATGGGGGAGGGTGGGCGCAGGGGGGTGTTAGGGAAGGTGTATCAGCAACAGATTCTTCGTTTCGAATAAGTTATCTTCGACCAAACATTTCGTGTAAGAAAACACAAAAATCGTGGTTTTTGATCTTAGTCTTATTTTAAAAACAAATTTTGTTTCCTGTCTGCGCATTCGGATCATTGTTTTTCCAGTAGTTATAGAACGCTTCCGGTTTGATTTACAAAATACCGTATGCAAACTATGTCACACTCCAAAACAGGTGTAACCTGCTCCATCACCTACCCCTAATTACCCACCCAGCTCTGTTCCCAGCACACTGTAATTATTATTATTGATCGCTTTTATATAGCGCTATGACTGTAATGACACCATCCGCCCTACAAGCTGTTCATCAGCGGTTTCTCCAACACGACAGACAGAAACAAATATAAATAACAACTTAGTATCGAGGATTTTGTTGGTTTTGTGTTAATAGTAGTAGTAATAATACTAATAATAATAATAATAATAATGGGGTCTTAGAGCGCTCTGTCTCCAATGAGCCCTAGGCGCCTACATTTCATACTCAAGTTAAAACAACAACAACAAACAACAACCCCCCCCCCCACCCACCCGCCCCCACCCCTACCCCCACCCCCAAAAGAAGACATCAAAGCACACAATATTAATTACATACATAAATTTGTCAGCATCGGCCCCCTCACAGCACACACGCACGCACGCACGCACGCACACATACACACACAGGCACACACATTTACTTAAGGGAGAATGCAGATAGCTGGAAATGTTTGGAGTAAAAGACAGAGAAAAGGTAAGTTCAATTTTAAAAATATTCTCACGTCTGTCACGGTATGCGGAACAGAACTGTAGAAAAAACAAGTGTCACAGCTGGCCCAACCGTTATCCGCGGCCTCTTTGATCTTGTTCCTCTCGCGGCGTGAGCACGTAACATTCGTGCCCGATTTCAAAGAGGAGGCGCGTGCAGCACGGATGAGCTAGGACACTTGACGTTGTTCCGTGCTGCCAGTCACGTTATCCGTCAACAAAACTAAATTAAGAAACTGAATCTCTGAAATCAAGGGATAGCTTAAAATCAAGATTCCACATTTTAAGTTTTTAATTTGACCTCTTCTGCCTGCTAGAGATAAAGTGTTTTGAGAAGGTCATACACTGCCTCCAGTAACAACAATATAATAAAAGTATTGACAAACAGTAAAATATTGTCCGTAGAGACTTGTCCGCTTGGAATCCAAGCGCAGACACATCGCCCCGAAGCTGTTTTTTATATTTTTTATCGGGGTACCCTCGTCAGTTCGTCAGTTCCGACCACTGATGGTTTACCATTTCTTTTTGAGCTATTTCCTGTACGTTGTGTGCTTTCACAACTAGTGGGTAAACGGTACCCTTTAAAAGTGTGTGTGTGTGTGTGTGTGTGTGTGTGTGTGTGTGTGTGTGTGTGTGTGTGTGTGTGTGTGTTGTGTGTGTGTGTGTGTGTGTGTGCGGGTCGCGCGCGTGTGTGTGTGTGTGTGTGTGTTGTGTGTCGTGTGTCGTGTGTTGTGTGTGTTGGTGGGGTGGTGTGGGGTGTGTTGGCGCGCGCGCGCGCGTGTGTGTGTGTGTGTGTGTGTGTGTGTGTGTGTGTGCGTGTGGTGTGCTGTGTGTGTGCGCGCGCGCATTCGTGTGTGTGGTGTGTGTGTGTGTGTGTGTGTGTGTGTGTGTGTGTGTGTGTGTGTGTGTGTCTGTTGTCTGTGTGCGTTCGTGTGTTTGTGTGTGTGTGTGTGTGTGTGTGTGTGTGTGTTGTGTGTGTGTGTGTGTGTGTGTGGTGTGTGTGTGTGTGTGTGTGTGTGTGTGTGTGCTCGTGCTGTGGTGTGTGTGTGTGTGTGTGTGTGTGTGTGTGTGTGTGTGTGTGTGTGTGTGTGTGTGTGTGTGTGCGTGTGTGTGTCTCTGTCTGTGATCGAAAATGCGGCCGCGCCGGAAGTGTGGACGGTTTTTACATGTCCTAACCCGGACGAACAATGTCTGCGCCAGATCGAAGACTGCAGACACCATCAACTACCTCGACATGCTAGAAACCGAACGTTCTCACGAATAAAAAGAATAAATACTAATAAAACTTAACAACTAACCCCCGACAATGACCAATCGTCTTGCCCTAGCTTTCACCTCCTAAAAAAGCGTTCACAAACAACTGGACCCGTCATCTGTCAAGGTAGCACCGAACCCGACGGCCCATGACAGTCGGTCACGCTTGATCGGATCTGATTTGAAGAGCAAGCTATGGATCACCTCAATGGTGCGTGGCCACTTTTGTTGTTGTGAGAATGCACAGCAGGACAAGCATGGGCAAAAGGCGAAGTAGTCTTGGGTTTTATGAGTCAGGAAAAACTGCTTATAAATATATGCCGAAAGTGAACGGTTTGGAGACGCTCCCTGATTGAGCCGGAAAGAGAGTCACGAGGAGATTGCTTATTTTGAAATCAGCCGTTTTCCCCAGCCGCTCCCAGTGTTTGTGCGGCTCCGAGGCAGCCATCCGAGTCTGTAAATGTGCGTATTTCGTGTGTGTGTGTGTGTGTGTGTGTGTGTGTGTGTGTGTGTGTGTGTGTGTGTGTGTGTGTGTGTGTGTGTGTGTGTGTGTGTGTGTGTGTGTGTGTGTGTTGTGTGTGTGTGTGTGTGTGTGTGTGTGTGTGTGGTGGTGTGTGTTGTGTGTGTGCGTGCGTGCGTGCGTGTGTACGTGTGTGTGTGTGTGTGTGTCTGTGTGTGTCTGTGTGTTTGTCTGTGTCTGTGTGTGTTTACCTTTGTCATGTACAGTGTAATGATTAACGCCAGGTTAAAGTCTCCAAATCTGTCTTTACATATTTACATTTATACGTTGCAAAATATGGACACCAGTAGCAGCATCACTACTACCATCACCACCACCATCACCATATCAACATCAAGAACATAAGTGCAAGAAATAAATCCCTGAAAGTTTGGCTAAAAAAAGCCAAGGAAGCCGAAATCCCCAATCAATGCTCACAATGTGAACATACATATAATGTTGGGGTACCCGACATAATAATAATAATGGAATGTTTATGAAACGCGAACCTCTAATATAAAAATAGAGAGCGGCGCGCTGTACAAAATGGAAATATTAACTAAATCCGCGTTGAGACACCTCTAGCAGAAAACGACTATTATAATAATTACAAGCAATTCAAATAACAAAAAGCTAAACAGGCAACACCGACATTATATGCACGCACAAACACGCCCCCCCCCCCCCCCCCCGCCCCCCCCCCCACCCACCCCATCCCACACACCCACACACACGCACACACGCACGCACGCACGCACGCACGCACGCACGCACGCACACACACACAGAGAACCAGCACATCAGTCAATGGAAATACTTTCAAAAATGTAAGAACGTGACGAGGGAGATGGATGAAACAGCGCCGACAGAAGGTAACGTTAGAAAAATTCATCTCATGTTATTAGTCAACCGCCAGGACTGACCACTGTCAGACACATTCCTTTTGCCCCGTTTTCTAAACTCACTTTACACGGTATATCTACATCCATCGTCAGCACACAGATCAGACCAGTCACATTACAGCGGCTGGACTTCACGTGGCCGTAGCAGCCGGCTCTCTTTGTGAAATGTTACGTCTTCATATCAATGGACAAAGTATACACGAGGGTACCAACACCAACTTAACAGCCAAGCTGACTTGAGACAGGAAATGAAACTTCCACAAAGACCGGAAGGTCAACGTTTTGTAAGTGACAGAAGGACGACAGCACACCGTAAAGGGGCATTTACCAGTCGTGCTGTTCTTTCTTTCTTCCTTTTTAATTTTTGTTTTTAACAGAGTAAAACCTTTTAATCTTAGGTTGTGAGGCGTGAGGATATGACTTAATTTAGTCCAGCTTTGCTCGGATTGCAGCGAAATGCAGTGGAGTCCCCGATGAGAATCAGAGACCACCCTGATGAAAGACAAAGATAAGACACCGTTCTTTTATGACCACTTTCCTGAAATGTTTTCCTTTTTATTTCCATGGAAATGAACGCTTGAGGAAGACCCCGGTTCCCAACCCGCCCACCCACACTGCCTCGCAAAAGACCAGATTCTGCTTCCCTCTAAAGATGGTAAGAGAGGTTCCAGTGCATCACTTTCTGTGACTACCTGGGTGAAGCATTCATTTCGGTTCACGTGCTCACGACGGACCTACTTACATGTATACTTGCATACGCATTTTGTATTTTGTCCTAATAAATAGCGATTTTTAAATTTATTTTTTAAGTTTTAATTTTAATTTTATGTGTTTGATCTCTTACATACACTTTGCGAACCTATACCTATACGTGCTTGTCTATACAGATCTACCTGCCACTTTGTATCTCGGAAATCAGCAGTGTACCATTACACTTCTCTGACACGACACGTTTCCCAAAACAATATCATAAACCATTTAACAAGGGCAGACAAGAAAACAGTGCGGGCGTTGTGATCGCTGCTTTGACCAAGGCACTTCTCTCTGGGTCCAGTTTTGCTCAACATCGACGTTCGAAAGGTTGCCCCTTTGCAAGAGCGAAGAACTAGTCAGTCGTGACTTTACCGTTCCTCCTGTTTTGCTGTCCGCCGCGTCCGCTATTGTCTGCTTTTGTGGAGAACTGAAGCGGGTCAGAGATCGACGCACTCAAGGACCAAGGACTCTTCCACTTACTTTCACGAACCGACCGCTTTGTCAGGACGGCACTGTTGCGCCAGTAAACACGTTAGTCTTCTAGTGCCACTGTCACTTTGAAGAGCTGGAAAGCGAGGTAGTTCGCGGCTGCTTAAACTTCTGTGAGAGCAAAGGTGACACTTCACTTTGGAATCGGCTTTTTCTTGCACTCTGTGAGTAAAGAACTGTGGAGAATATTACGTTCTTTGGGGAATTGTTCACCTTCAGTTCTGAAGAACCTTCCTGTTGTGATTTTAGGTTTGACTTACCGTCAGTGACCAACAGTTATATTTGACCGCGTGTTCGATTAGTCATCCGAACCCTTAACTGGTTTATCACCGCACGAAATTCTGACCAACAAAGCTGGTAATCATATAATTAGAGAACTGGTCGACCCTACGACGATTACTGCTCTCTGGCAATGTTGAATTGTGTCAAGCAAGACATAAAACCCCCAAAATAGTGACAACGTCGGTTGGGGCAAAAACAAACAAACAAGCAAAAAAGCCCAACAAACTTCGTCCTCACAATTTCGCGGCGACAAATCTGTCTATTTTTTACTAAGAATTTGGTAACAGATTTTTTTTAAAGGAGAAGAAAAGAGAGAGAGAGAGAGAGAGAGAGAGAGAGAGAGAGAGAGAGAGAGAGAGAGAGAGAGAGAGATGAAAGGAAGGTATTTCTGATTTGATGGCGAGATGGTGGCGGGTTTTCGGCTGGTCACTGCGGTCCTACTGACGCTAACGGTGTGGGGGGTGTTCTGCGCGCGTCCCAGCGACCACAAAGCCCTACGGAGACACCTGCTGACCAACTACACACCAGAAGTGAGGCCCATCATTAATGACACACAGGCCACCAAAGTGTTCCTGTCTCTGGATCTGCTGTCCATCGTGGAGGTACGTTTTCGGGAAGAAATTCATAATTTATTATTGGCGCAGCTTTTTTTCTTCTTCCGATTTTGCATACGATGTACATTAATGTGGTCGAAGGCGTACATTTTTTCTTTTTAGGTGCGCCTTTTTTTCAGAAGAGCATGAAAGAGGGTGGGGGAGAGAGAGGGGGGGGTGGGAGGGGAGGGAGGGAGAGAGAGAGAGAGAGAGAGAGAGAGAGAGAGAGAGAGACAGAGACAGAGACAGACAGACAGACAGACAGACAGACAGACAGACAGACAGACAGACAGACAAACAGACAGACAGACGCTAAGACAAACACAGAACACACACACACACACACACACACACACACACACACACACACACACACACACACACACACACACACACACACGCACACACACACGCAAACATACACACACGAGCGCGCGCCTATAATTATGACACAGACAAATTGTGAAGGGCAAAGGTCAGGAACGGTAGGGGTATATATATATATATATATATATATATACAAAAGGCTTTCGGATGTGACAGTGCCGCCACGCGTGAGCTGTTCAGTGACCAATCCCTGCGAGGGACTGTGAGCGTTCTGTGTTCCAATAATGATGTGCTTACAATCTATTGGCACGAGGCGAGTCCACATACACCACTTAGCTTGTCTGTGTTTAAAATAATCGCCGAGCGAAAGCGAGGTGTAATTTCTGTAAAAACCAACCAGTGTACTACCGCTATCGGTATCAAATTGGGAGAAATTATGATTATAATTTATATATAATGCACAATTCATCGTATACGTTCACACACACACACACACACACACACACACACACACACACACACACACCACGCACACGCTCGCGCGCGCGCTCACACACACAGACACACGCACACACACACTCGCACACACACAAACAGTCTCCCCCCCCCTCCTCTCTCTCTCTCTCTCTCTCTCTCTCTCTCTCTCTCACACACACACACACACACACACACACACACACACACACACATACGCACATACACACACGCACACATACATACGCACGTACGCGCGCGCGCACGCACACACACACACACACACACACACACACACACACACACACACACACACACACACACACACACACACACACACACACATCACGCAGTACGAAGTGGAGACCAAGTTTGATCTCCCTTGTAATGCACGAGGCCAAGAGATCTCGATAGCTGCTTAGCCTAGGCTGCGTCACGCACTAACTTTGGCACTGCCTGATTTGTTTTTTGTTTTTTTCTGACCACTTACTTCAACATGTACAATGTATATATCACTAAAATTAGTAATCCATGACCTAACCAAAATATTTTTTTCGTTTAGTTTTTTTGGTGAGTAAGCAACAGAAACAAGAACATTTTGATCAGTTACGGTGGGGGGGGGGGGGGGGGGGGGGGGGGGGGCGGAGGGGCGGGGGGGTGGGCAGTGGGGGGGGGAAAATTTGCACTGGTCACA
>JABMCL010000071.1:0-15000 GCA_018857735.1 Alviniconcha marisindica
CAGCTGTACGGTGAGGGTAGAGAACTGACAGCTGTACGGTGAGGGTAGAGAACTGACAGCTGTACGGTGAGGGTGAGAGAACTGACAGCTGTACGGTGAGGGTAGAGAACTGACAGCTGTACGGTGAGGGTAGAGAACTGACAGCTGTACGGTGAGGGTGAGAGAACTGACAGCTGTACGGTGAGGGTGAGAGAACTGACAGCTGTACGGTGAGGGTGAGAGAACTGACAGCTGTACGGTGAGGGTGAGAGAACTGACAGCTGTGTGGGGAGGGTGAGAGAACTGACAGCTGTATTGTGAGGATGAGAAAACTGACAGGTGTGTGCTGAGGGTAGAGAACTGACAGCTGTATGGTGAGGGTGAGAAAACTGACAGGTGTGTGATGAGGGTAGAGAACTGACAGCTGTATGGTGAGGATGAGAACCGACAGGTGCATGGTGAGGGTGAGAGAATTGACAGATGTGTGATGAGGGCGGGTTGATAGGTGTATGACGACGGTGGGTTGACAGGTGTGTGACGAGGGTGGGTTGACAGGTGTGTGACGAGGGTGAGTTGACAGGTGTGTGACGAGGGTGGGTTGACAGGTGTATGACGAGGGTGGAGTTGACAGGTGTGTGACGAGGGTGGGTTGACAGGTGTATGACGAGGGTGGGTTGACAGGTGTGTGACGACGGTGGGTTGACAGGTGTGTGACGAGGGTGGGGTTGACAGGTGTGTGACGAGGGTGGGTTGACAGGTGTGTGACGACGGTGGGTTGACAGGGGACGTCGGTGTGGACGAGGGTGGGTTGACAGGTGTGTGACGACGGTGGGTTGACAGGTGTGTGACGAGGGTGGGTTGACAGGTGTGTGACGAGGGTGGGTTGACAGGTGTGTGACGAGGGTGGGTTGACAGGTGTGTGACGAGGGTGGGTTGATAGGTGTATGACGAGGGTGGGTTGACAGGTGTGTGACGACGGTGGGTTGACAGGTGTGTCACGAGGGTGGGTTGACAGGTGTGTGACGAGGGTGGGTTGACAGGTGTGTGACGAGGTCTGGCTAACAGTGGGTCACTGGTACACTCGAGTACACTGATGGCTCAGTCACCAAAGACAAGTCAGAGTGAGGTTATATTGTCAGAGGCTTTATTGTTATTGCTTATTTTTAGAGAGAAGTGTAAAAAGTGGTAGCTGCCAACCATCTACTTTGAAAGACCAGCACTGGAACTGCGACAAAAAGCAAGGTCGGGAAAAGTTGTGAGAGACGGAGGTGGAGCGCATATGGGCTTTTGAGAGTAGTTCAATACCACCTCGAGCTTGACCGGAACCGCCTCCCAAGACGCTGGTTTCCGGTGGCGACTGGCTTGACCCGTCCTTTCCTTGCAGGACGTGTACAACGTGTTGTTCAACGAGGAGCTGCAGGGGTTCCTGGCCACCATGGGCAGCGGCCACATCCGCTTCTGGCGCATGGCCACCACCTTCACCGGCCTCAAGCTGCAGGGCCAGACGGGCCGCTTCGGCTCGCACGACATCAGCAACATCGAGGCCTGCTTGCTGCTGGGAGACGGCAAAGTGCTGAGCGGTTGCGAGGAAGGCACGTTGCTCCTGTGGGAAGAAGCTCTGCTGATGGCCGAGTTCGGCAGGGAGAGGTGGGGCAACTGCCACTGCGGCAACATCATACAGATGATGATGATGGAGGGGGAGGTGGTGACGATGGGCGAGGACGGCTACATCCGGTCGTGGCACGTGGACCGGATTGTGCTCGTGGACCCCAGCTATGCGGGGCAGACCTTCCACATCGAGCCTCTGTACGAGTATCACGTGTCGGATCGGGGCGCCCCCATGCACATGGTCAGGGCCGACCCCGACAATCAGGACAGCGAGCTGTGGTATGTGCAGGACCGGGAGGGCACGGTGTGGAACGTGGACCTAGGCATCACCTCCACCCACCGCAAACCCAAGGCAGTTCTGCAGTGCCACGGGGGGCCGGTGACCGGGTGTGCCGTGTCGCCGCGCAGCCACCTGGTGGCCACGATAGGAGAGGACGGAAAGCTGCGAGTCTTTGACTGTCTCCGCATGAAGGAGCTCTTCTCCATGGCCTTCGCTGCCCCGCTCAGCGCGCTCCTGTGGTTCCCGCTCTCCGTGGATTCTCGGGGGGCCTCAGTCGTCGTGGGACTCGATAACGGGGCCGTCAAGAAGATCGCTTTCAGCGCAACGACGGCCGTAGGTCAGAAAGGGATACCCAGTCTGGTCGGAAGGTTGAGTCAAGTGTTCAGACCTCACAAGGGCCGAGTTACAACGCTGGCTTGCTCTCCCGACGGAGCCGTTCTGGTCAGCGGAGGCAGTGACGACACCCTCTTCTTCTTCGGCCTCGACGGTACCCGCCTTGAGCCCATCGGCTGGTTGCACGCTCCGGCCGGCATCAGGCAGCTGGTGTGGACGCCGCCCCACTATTCCTACAAAGGCTTGCTGGCCACGTGCGAGTTGGGCCAGGTGGTGGAGCTGCAGCTGCAGCAGCACAGCCTGTCGGACGTGAATGTGGCCGTAAATTTACAGCTGAAGAACCTGAAGTTCAAGTTGTTCGTGTTTCGCAGCGTAAAGTCGGAGATGCAGCACGCCGAAGAAGTGGCACGGCTAGAGGAAGAGAGAGTAAAATTACTGGCCGATTGGATCGTCCGCCGAGCCGAGGGAGAAGTGGAGGAGTCACAGGAGGAGGCAGAAGCAGTTTTGAAGGAAGAAGACGACTGGGAAGAATTCATCCCTGACCCCCCCTGTCCCATCCTCCAGGCTGCATACTCCAGCAGCAGAGAGGGTCATTTCTGGCTGACCCTGGGCGGCTACGATGCTGGCCATGTGTATCTGTGCCAGTTTCCAGACCACTGCCTAGCTGAAGAAGGAGACGACGCAAGCAGGTACGTGAGAAAACCGGTCAAGACCGTTGCTGTGCCGGACTGTTACGACAGCCCGGTCAGTGTGCTGAAACTGGACACTAAGCGACGCCGCGCACTGCTGGGATTTGGCAACGGTCACCTGCGCCTCGTGCAGCTGGACGAGGCGGGCGACCTGGACGACCTCAGCGCCTACTGGGACCTCAGCGTGCACGACGACAAGCTGGGAAGACTGACGGGACTTGCCTTCGCCTTTGATGACAGCTTCTTGATCACGACGGGCATGGACGGCAACATCATGGTGTTCAGCCACGCTGATCAGCTGGCCGGTGTGCAGCCCATGGAGGCTTCCTTGCCTGTCAGCTCCAAGCACCACGCGACATGCAGCGAGGACCTTCCACCGGGGGCCCCCTGGTTCCCTGACGCCATAGACAATCAGATGCACGACAAAGAGGTGGCAGAAGCGGAAGCAGGCAAGCAGCGCAAGAGATTGAATCTGAAGGAGCTTCACGGGCGGCTGAAATCTGTCCAGTTTGAGAATCAAGTCCTACCTCAGCATATCCGCCTGTCCCGCACGGAGATGCTAGTCAACCTTGACCTTGACCAGGAACACCAGCAGCAGCAAGAGCGGAAGCTGGCTGAGCTTCGCCGGCAGTGTGCCTGGCGCTCCGAAAAGCTCCGCCTTCTGCTGCAAAAGGCAGAGACAGGACTGCATCGACACGAAGAGCTGCCGCACCAGTTTGCAGTCGCTTCTTTCTGCGGATCCCTCGAGGTCCGGAGCTACAGAGTTCCCGCCACCGGTACCGCGCTGCAACAGCTTCTGGAAGTCGCCTCTTCCGACAGCGGTAAGAACATGCCAGGCCGAGTCAAGAGACAGCATTTCACGCAGTCCACAGTTCAGGGGGACACGGTGGACGTGGAAGACTGCCTACGGAACCAGATGTGGCAAAACGTCTACGCCATGACGCGACGTCGCTCGGCGGGACTGACGGGAACTGCTGCCCGCTGTCTGCAGATGGCGCTGGACAGGGCCAACAAGGCCAAACAAAAGCAGTCAAGGAGACAGGAGGAATGGGACGAGTTCAACGAAAAGAAGGCCATCATTCTCCAGGATGACCCTGAAGAACTGCAGGCAATAGAAGAAGCGAAACGCACCATAGGCGACATCCGGCTCAAAACGGACCCGTCGCGTGCTGTGCGCATGGCCGAGGACTACTCCCAAGATGCAACACGCCGACGTCTTGGACAGCTGGACAAACAGATCCACGATAAAATACAGGATTTCAACAAGAAGCTGATGTCTCTAAGGGAGGAAAAGTATACCATCGTGCAAGTCTTACACGAGCTGGACAATCGCCTTCGCCAGCTGTCCAGTAACACGAAGTCGATCCGCATCCCTCTCTTGTCGAGAAATGAGTTTCCTGAAGTAGACCTTGCCTTTGACGAGCAAGTCCTTGTCAAGTTCATGAATGACTACAACCTTGCCCAGGATGAACGATTCGACGCACAGGCTTTGTCCATAAATGCAAACCAGAGCCAGAAGAACGAAGCAGAGCAAAAGAAACCACTCTTTCGCCACACCTATTACAAAGCTGAGCGCTCAGACTACCCCGATGCCGTAAAGTTCGTCTTGAATCAATCAGTCGAACGGGAGAGTAAGTTTTCGATCATCGACAGCATCTTTCTGGGTCGTGCGAAGCCGTCAGAACCGTCTTCATGCCTTCGACGAGACATCGACACGTTTTCACGGCTGCAGGTCGACTTTGAAGGGTCCCTCGCAGAAAGCGTGGCCAGCAGTCTAATGGAGGAATTTGATGCCAAACTACGTGCTGTTCGAAAGGAAAGATTTGAGCTTGACGCCTCGCTGAAACAGGCCGACCTGACCTACATGGCCACGCTGGAGGAGTTTTTCGTTGACCAGAAGACGCGGAGTGAGGAGGACGAGCTGAAGACGGAGCGGATGGCCATTGAGGAGCATCTGGAAAAGAACACAGACGTTATGAACAAGCTACAGACGCAGATCGCGACGCTAGTGGAAGAAAGCGAAGAACTCGAGAGACAACTGTCCAGTCTCTTCTATGAGTTTAAGACGGAATGCATAGACGTGGACAAAGAGGGCAACAAGACGATGCATTACTTGACCCTCCTGTACAGACGGAGAGTGAAGCACAAGAAGGAGAAGGAGGGGGAGGACGAGGAGAGCGACTCTGACGAAGAGAGCAGCAGCGACAGCTGCAGCTTGATGTCGGACTCCGGCACGGCGTCCTCCGTCAGCTGGGACCTGGACGAGTGTCCGCGCGGGGTGGAGCGCGAGCTGTACGACACGGTGCTGCTGCTGCAGGCACGGCGCCAGGTGCTGGACAACCAGCAGGACTACCTGAAGCAGAAGCTGGCCGTCCTGACCAAGGAGCTAGAGATGAAAAGCAAGGAGACGGACGCCATCTACCGGGCTCTGGAACGGGTTCAGGAAAGCCTGGTCAAGTTTTACCAGGACAAAATCAGGCTGCTGAACAAGATCCGTGTTGCAGTGACGCTGATGCAGTCACGAATATACTGTAGGGCTTCTAGAGGCCTCGTGGTGGACCTAGACGTTCTGCGGCGGCTTAAAGCACGGGAATCCGAACTGAATCAAGAAACGCTGACCTGCCAAGAGAATATGCGAAGCCACACGGACACACACTTGGCCCTGCGCCGCGGATGCCGCCTGCTAAAGAGGAGGATCAACGAATGGGAGAAGAAATGCGAAGCAGAGCTTGTGAGAAAGTTCGGCAAGCCCCTCAGCCTGTTACAGCTGCATCTGGTGACTGTGAACCCCAAGGTGGAACTGCTGAAGTGCCGTGTGGTGATGGACAAGGACAATCAGGTGGAGGAGGAGCAACGGCTAGACCAGCGAATCCTGGCCCTCAGGGGCCGGCTGGCGGCCATCACCCGCCTCAACACCACCCGCTACCTGGCCAAGACCGACGTGGTGGCCGAGATAAACGACTTGGAACGTCGCCTGGACGCCGCCGCCATGCGGATCGACTTCGGGCCGCTTCTTCCTCGTCACGAAGAGCTAGTGTCGGACCGGGAGAAGCTGGGACTGACCCGGCTGGTGCAGCACCAGGCGCAGGTCATCGACACCTGCTGGTCCGAGATCGACCTGCTCGATGGGGATGACGTCACGGGCAGGAGGCAGCAGTACCAGCGGCCCGTGCACGTCTGCAAGCGACGGAGCCAGCGCAGGCAGCAGAACAGCGCCAAGCACAGAGCCATACCCAGGTTCCCCGGAATATGACGGGCGGGACCCGGCTCTCACATCATACCTCCGCCGGGAGATTGTCTGCTGCCAACAACACGACTACATTTCGACGTCGCCACGCGTCCTGTCACAAGAGGACAGGTTGCGAGTATTTGACGTTAAACAGTTTTGACGAGGCAGGAAAAGCGTCCAGGAAAATGATATGACGAGGGTCGCAGTACCTCATCGAGATTCTCCCAGTAGAGGTGTCACTGTGAATAACATTACCACAGTGACGTCATCTCGATCCTACAACTCCCCCCCCCCCCACACACACAGCAGCTGAAGAAGCGACAGCAGTCTTGTGTTAGTCTACGCTTTGCAGTACCCCACCAATCCTCCCCCCCCCCCCCCCCCCCCCTCCACCTCCCGCCGGTGTTAAAGACAGTGCGGAAGAGGTGAGTTTTGAGGCTGGATTTAAAAGATGTGAGAGATGTAGAGAAATGGGTCTGTATCAGAACAGAGTTCCACACACAAGGCGCCTGTTATCGGAGAGACCCTGCACCGGCACTTTTCAAGTGCACACGTGGGACACAGAGCAGTTTGTCAGAAGATGATCGAAGGGATCTGCGGGGAGTGTAGGAGGTGAGACAGTGTGAGAGGTAAAGGGGCAGTGTACCATCAAAGTAGCGGAACACTAATGTAGCTAATTGTATTCGATGCGCTTTTTGATGGGGAGCCAATGAAGTGATTACAGCAACGGTGTTACATGCTCACCCCGCTTTTTAACGAAAGATCAACCGAACTGAGTTGATCTGTATTCTTTGAAGTTGGGCATCTGGTCTGAAGAGAATTGCAGTAATCAATACGAGACAAAACTCGAGAACTGACAAGAGTTGCGGTCGCACTTTGAGGAATGGACGGATGGCACTGATTTTGCGCAACTCGAGGTAGACAGAACGACAGACAGAGCTAATGTGATCAGACGTGGTGAGGCTAGAATCTAAGACAACTCCCCAGCTTTTAACCTTGGGCTGAAAAGGACTATCACCAGTCTCGAGATGCTCATCGCAGGAGACACTTGTTCTGGAGCGAGTACCGACAAAGTCACTGATTCCTCAGTTTTGTCATCGTTAAGTTTGTACATAATGCATGTAACATTCTACAGTTCATCTGCGATTAGAATAATCAGAAAATCTATTACAACAATAGACAGGAATCATTTAGTTGACAGTTAACTGAATTTGATTTTCAAAAGTATTGAAAAGTTGATCAGTATAGGAGAAAAAAACAGAAACTAATGCCACTTAGACCTTTTCAGAATTTTTATGTCAATTTATCTGAGTTAATTTTGTTTTGTTGCTGTTAAATAAAATGAGTTTTGATCAGACTGTAGATAGTTATCTTCTTTGTATGACTCTGTGTGTGTGGTGTGTGTGTGTGTGTTTGGGGGTGTGTGTGTGTGTGTGGTGTGTGTGGTGTGGTGTGTGGGTGGTGTGTGTGGTGGTGTGTTGTGAGTGTGTGTGTGTGGGTTGTGTGTGTGTGGGGTGTTGGGGTGTGTGTTGGACACTACAAATTCAGTGGCACAACTAGAGCGACCAAACTCCCAATGACGTCACGACTTACCTGACATTTTTTCAGCACTGCCAGGAGAATGAAAGGTGAGAGGAACCATTTGGCTATTCAGTCACACGAATGAACATGGGAGCGCCCAGAGAGGCCGCACCACCAATAGTAAAAATAATAAAAAACCCAACATTTTTAATGTTCAGGACGCCTGACCTTTCTTTCTTTTTTTCTTTTTTTTCTTTTTCTCTCTCTCTCTCCTCTTCCCCTTTTTCTCTCTTCTCTCTTCTCTCTCTCTCTCTCTCTCTCTCTCTCTCTCTCTCTCTCTTACACACGCACCACACACACACACACACACACACAACCCCCACACACAACTCCACACCCCCCCACACCCACACACCCCACACACAAACGCACCCCGCAACGCACGCAGCACCCCCCCCCCACGCACGCAGCACGCACGACCCCACCCACACACACCACACCCACACACCAAAAGTGGGAGTTTAATGTTCTCGGATGTCGGTTGCAATTAGGGGCAAAAATGTGACCCGGCGTGTGCAGGTTCAAAGTTGCTTTTCGTCCCGAAAATTCTTAAGGGGTAGGATCCCCCGCCTTACAACTTGAAAATCTGGCACACACACACACACCCCCACAACACAAAACACACACAAAACCCACACACACACCCACACACCAACCACACACCACACACCACACCCACACACACACACACACACACACAAAACACCACACAACCCCCTCTCTCTCTCTCTCTCTCACACCACCCTCTCTCCCCACACCAAACCCACACACACACCCCACACACACACACACACACACACACAAACACAACAACCCACCCCCACACACACACCACACACACACACCACACACAAACCAACCCACCCACCAACCACCCCTTTTCTCTCTCTCCAACACCCCCTCTCTCTCTCTCACCAACAACCCCCACACACACCACCACCACACACACACACCAACAAACACACACACAACAACACACACACACACAACACCACACACCAAAACACACACACGCACACGCCACACACACGCACACGCACACACACACACACACACAACACACTCTTCCCTCTCTCTCACCAAAACACACTCTTCTCTCCTCTCACACCACACACACACAAAACACACACACACACACACACACACACACCACACACCACACACACACCACCACACCACACAACACATAAACCCCCACCACACACACCCACACGCACACGCACAACACAACAACCACACTCTCTCTCTCCTCTCTCACCCCACCACACCTCCTCTCCTCCACACAACAACACACACAACACAACACACACCAACACACACACACACACAACCACACACAACACACACACACCACACACCACACAAAAACACACAACACACACAGCACACACACATACACACCACACAACACACACACACACACACACACCACACACACAACCACAAACAACACACACCACACACACACCACACACACACACACACACACACACACACCCACCACACCCCACACACACCACACACTGACACAAACAACACACTCACACACACCCCCACACACCCACAACACACAAAAACACACCACACACCACACACACACACACACAACCACACCAACACCACACACAACACACACACACACACCACACCCCCTCACACAACCCACAACCCCACACACCACACACACACACACCCCACCCACAACACAACACCAAAACACCCCCAAATCACACACCACACACCACACACAACACACACACACACAAAACAACATCTCTCCTCTCTCTCCTCCTCTCTCTCACCACACCCACACCCCACACACAAAACCCACACCCCACACAACACACACAAACACACACCCCCACAACACCCCCAACAACACTAACAACACCCACAAAACCACACAAAACAACATTAAAGAAACCCCTGAAAAAAACCCAAACCCAACCCCCACCGGCAAACAAACAAAACCAAAAAAACCCACACACACCCCCACACACACCCCCAAAAACACACACACACAACCACACACCACACACACACACACACACCACACACCACACACACACACACACACACACACACACACACACACAACCACCACGCACCGCACGCACGCACGCACCCCGCACCCCACGCACGCACGCCCGCACGCACCCCGCGCGCGCCGCGCTCACACCAACACACAACCACACACGCGCGCGCCACACACACACACAACCAACACACACACACACACCACCCCACGCACGCAACGCACGCACGCACGCACGCACGCAGCACCCACGCACGCACGCACACGCACGCACGCACGCCGCACGCACACACACAAAAAAGGGGGAAAAACCCCGGGCACACTAAAAAACGGGGGGAGCAGGGCCAAGAAAAGGGTAATTCTAAATTACGGGTTTTTTAAAAAGGCCAATGGAAATTAGACCGTTTTCCCCCCGACAAGCGCCGCATCCCATTTCCCCAGTCCCGGGGTAAACCCAAAATTAGACACCGCGAATAAGGCTGATGATTAGCTCCTTTAACATATTACCCGAAGACGAGTTTTTTCCCCCTTTCTCCGTAGCGTGATACCATTTTGCACCCACTCCGGAAACGTTTCATAACAGATGCTTGCAGCATTTTTTACTGACTTTCCCGAACACAAAAACGATTTGCACCTTGTCTCGTTTGATGTATTTGTATGTTGGCGTAAGTGGGAAATTTTTGTGTGTCAGGGGGGGGTGGCGCGCGCCGTGGGGGAGAGAGAGAGAGAGAGAGAGAGAGAGAGAGAGAGAGGAGGAGAGAAGAGAGAGAGAGAGAGAGAGAGAAGAGAAGAAGAAGAAGGAGAAAGAAAAGAAAATCATAAAAACTTAAGCACAAGTCGGCATTTTTTTTACAAATCAGTCTCGGACGGACAAACACAGCAACTGTGACATTCAATACAGCAAACCAGGATACAAATAAATGTCGGGGGCCAAAAAAAAAAGCAAAAAAAAGTCTGTCATAACTCCCAAATCACAAACTTACAAACAGGATTAACTAGTAAAGCAAAGTAAGACAAATGCGAACGAATTCTCAGGAGAGAGAGAGAGAGGAGAGAGAGAGAGAGAGAGAGAGAGAAAGAGAGAGAGAGGAGAGAGAGAGAGAGAGGGGAGAGAGAGAGAGAGAAGAGACAGAGAAGAAGAGAAGAAGAGAAGAGAAGAAGACAGAAGAGACAGAAGACAGCAGCCAGACAGACAGACAGACAGACAGAAAAAGAAGAAAGAAGAGAGAGAGAGAGAGGAGAGAGAGGAGGGGAGAGAGAGAGAGAGAGAGGGGGAGAGAAAAGAAGAAGAAAGGAAAAAGAAGAAGAAGACAGACAGACAGAAAAAGAAGAGAAGAAGAAGAGAGGAGAGAGAAGAGAGAGAGAGAGAGAGAGAGAAGAGAGACAGACAGACAACAGACAGACAGACCGAAAAAACCAAAAAGACAGACAACAGAAAACAGAAAAGAGACAGAGACAAAAGTGACAAAACAAAACAAAACAAAAACAGAAAAAGGGACAAGGGGAAAGGAAGGCAGGCAGGCAGGCAGGCAGACAGACAGGCAGGCAGGCAGACAGAGGGGAGGGAGCCAGAGAGGGAGGGAGGGAGAGTGAGCGGCTGACGCGTTGGGCGCAACTGATGGAAGAGGAAAGAAATGAAAGGTACATGATGATGAAAAAGGCGAAAAGAAAGAAAGACTGAAACGAAGAATTGGAAAGGACACAGACGTCGTAATAAGCTATTTCCATGAGACTCAGAATACGGAACAGAAACTGATCTGTTAACAGACACCGGGTTTGTATAGCCAGCTCTAGACGAAATAGCGGAGTACAAACCGCCGTTCGGACTCGCCGAGAAGCACGCTGTTCACTTTCAACTCGGATCGGCAGCAATCAGTCAAACGTCAGGAAGGAAGCTATATCACGGAAGAAACAAAATGCTGTGTCAGTCATGTTTTCATGCCCTTTTAAAGTATCTTTTTATTCCCTTCCCCACCCTCCTCCACCATCCGCATCTACGATCTCTCTCCCGGTGCCCCGCATCTCTCTCTCCCTCCCTCCCTCCCTCCCTCTCTCTCTCTCCCCCTCCCTCCCTCTCTCTCTCTCTCTCTCTCTCTCTCTCTCTCTCTCTCTCTCTCTCTCTCTCTCTCTCTCTCTCTCTCTCTCTCTCTCTCTCTCTCTCCCCCCTGCAAGTGTATAAACATAGCTTTCTTCACGACCGCAAAACGGGAGTGAAGCGAGCGCCAATGAGAAAAGCATTTGTGGCAGGGGCGCACTGTGTGGTGAAGCCATCAGGTGCTGGAAGGCTGTTAGCGTTTACACTGAGTGGGGGCTGTCGTCGTTTGAACAACGTTAAATAGCGCCGTCGCTGCAGCTGAGTGCTGCAGGGGTAGCTGTGTGGCTTGCGCCCTCTCCAGCCTGCAGCGCGGCGCAGCACATGCCAGTGACGGATGCAGTTGGTTTCAACAAAAAATATCCAAGCCTTGTCTGCATCCTGGCTGCTGATAGTTGTGTATATTCTGGCTGTTGATAGTTGCATGTATTCTGGCTGTTGATAGTTTCTGAAGATTTCTGTTTCTTCCTCCTCCTTCTCTTCTTCCTCCTCTTCCTCTAGTCCGGCTTTTTCTTCCTCTTGTTCTTGTTCTTTTCATTCTCCCTTTTCTTCTTCTTCTTCTTCTTCTTCTTCTTCTTCCTCCTCCTCTTCCTTTTGGTCTTTTTTCTCACCTCCTCCTTCTTTTCATTCATTCACATGGATGGTCTTCCTCTTCTTCTCAGTCAGTCACTCATCCACATAATTTTTTCTTCCCCCCTCCCCACCCTCCCCTTACTTTGTGGCTGAAAGGACGCCGGAATCAATAGTTTCATTATTGCTAACTCTACTTCTTATCAACTTCTGCTGTTGCTTTTTCTTCTTCTCACGCATTCACGCGAAAGTTCTTGTTCTTCGTGTCCTTGATCTTCTTCTCACTCCTCCTCACTGCAGGCCTCCTCCCTCCTCCTCACTACAGGGCCTCCTCACTCCTCCTTACTGTAGGGCCTCCTTACTGCAGGGCCTCCTCACTCCTCCTCACACCAGGGCCTCCTCACTCTTCCACATAGTAGGGCCTCCTCACTCTTCCTCACTGCTGGGCCTCCTCACTGCAGGGCCTCCTCACTCCTCCTCACTACAGGGCCTCCTCACTCCTCCTTACTGTAGGGGCTCCTCACTGCAGGGCCTCCTCACTCCTCCTCACACCAGGGCCTCCTCACTCTTCCTCATAGTAGGGCCTCCTCACTCTTCCTCACTGCTGGCCTCCTCACTGCAGGCCTCCTCACTCCTCCTCACTAAGGGCCTCCTCACTCCTCCTACTGTAGGGGCCCTCACTGCAGGGCCTCCTCACTCCTCCTCACACCAGGGCCTCCTCACTCTTCCTCATAGTAGGGCCTCCTCACCTTCGTCACTGCTGGGCCTCCTCACCGCAGGGCCTCCTCACTCCTCCTCACACCAGGGCCTCCTCACTCCTCCTCATAGTAGGGCCTCCTCACTGCAGGGCCTCCTCACTACTCCTCACACCTCACACCAGGGCCTCCTCACTACTCCTCACACCTCACACCAGGGCCTCCTCACTCTTCACAGCAGGGCCTCCTCACTCCTCACTGCAAGGCCTCCTCAGTGCAGGGCCTCCACACTCCTCACTGCACGGCCTCCTCATTCCTCACAGCAGGGCTTCCTCTTTAACCAGCAGGCAACAGTCCCACAAAGTTCCGCCTCGGCTCCAGTCAGGCGTTGCCGGGTCGGGGACTGAGATGCCAGACTCAGAGCCCCACGTAACGGCCCGCTGAAGAGGCAGAAACTGACTACACCTGTCATCATCATCATCACCATCACCTCCACCATCACCAACACCATCACCATCACCACCACATCATCACCATCACCACCACCATCACCACCACCATCAGCATCACCCCGCCATCAGCATCACCACTATCATATCCATCACCATCACCACCACCATCACCATCACCACCACATCACCATCACCACCACCATCAACATCACCCCGCCATCAGCATCACCACTATCATCGCTATCACCATCACCATCACCACCACCACCACCACCACCATCATCATCCATCACCATCTCCACCACCACCACCATCAACATCACCACCACCATCAACATCACCATCACCACCACCATCAACATCACCAAGAGCAGCTTTATTTTGGCCGACGTTTCAGTCATCCTGGGACATCAGGTGGGCAGTGGCACGTTCGAGCTGGAGTTCAACCCCGAACATCACACAGACTGCATACAACCTATAGCAGAGCATTAGAACAAAAAAGTATTAACCGGTTTTTATATTCGTGGGTGTATCGCAAACACCTTTATTATCATCATCGTCACCACAGCCATGGTCCTGCTGGTCGTCGTCATCTTGTCAGCTGGAGTAAAGTCGTCATCATCTTGTCAGCTGGAGTAAAGTCGTCGTCATCTTGTCAGCTGGAGTAAAGTCGTCATCTTGTCAACTGGAGTAAAGTCGTCGTCATCTTGTCAACTGGAGTAAAGTCGTCGTCATCTTGTCAACTGGAGTAAAGTCGTCGTCATCTTGTTAGCTGGAGTAAAGTCGTCGTCATCGTGTCAGCTGGAGTAAAGTCCGTCGTCATTTTGTCAACTGGAGTAAAGTCGTCGTCATCTTGTCAACTGGAGTAAAGTCGTCGTCATCTTGTCAACTGGAGTAAAGTCATCGTCATCTTGTCAACTGGAGTAAAGTCGTCGTCATCTTGTCAGCTGGAGTAAAGTCGTCGTCATCTTGTCAACTGGAGTAAAGTCGTCGTCATCTTGTCAACTGGAGTAAAGTCGTCGTCATCTTGTCAACTGGAGTAAAGTCGTCGTCATCTTGTCAACTGGAGTAAAGTCGTCGTCATCTTGTCAACTGGAGTAAAGTCATCGTCATCTTGTCAACTGGAGTAAAGTCGTCGTCATCTTGTCAGCTGGAGTAAAGTCGTCGTCATCTTGTCAACTGGAGTAAAGTCGTCGTCATCTTGTCAACTGGAGTAAAGTCGTCGTCATCTTGTCAACTGGAGTAAAGTCGTCGTCATCTTGCCAACTGGAGTAAAGTCGTCGTCCTCTTGTTAGCTGGAGTAAAGTCGTCGTCATCTTGTCAACTGGAGTAAAGTCGTCGTCATCTTGTTAGCTGGAGTAAAGTCGTCGTCATCGTGTCAGCTGGAGTAAAGTCCGTCGTCATTTTGTAAACTGGAGTAAAGTCGTCGTCATCTTGTCAATTGGAGTAAAGTCGTC
>JABMCL010000071.1:20000-25000 GCA_018857735.1 Alviniconcha marisindica
CCTATTGGCAGGAAGTTTGTGGCTTTGTGACACAGGGACTGACAGCGGATTAACGGGAGGTTGGTGGCTTTGTGACACAGGGACTGACAGCGGATTAACGGGAGGTTGGTGGCTTTATGACACAGGGACTGACAGCTGATTAACGGGAAGTTTGTGGCTTTGTGACACAGGGACTGACAGCGGATTAACGGAAGGTTTGTGGCTTTGTGACATGACAAGGACTGACAGCGGATTAACGGGATGTTTGTGGCTTTATGACACAGGGACTGACAGCCGATTAACGGGAGGTTTGTGGCTTTGTGACACAGGGACTGACAGCGATTAACGGGAGGTTAACGGGAGGTTGGTGGCTTTGTGACACAGGGACTGACAGCCGATTAACGGGAGGTTGGTGGCTTTTGACACAGGGACTGACAGCGATTAACGGGAGGTTGGTGGCTTTGTGACATGACAAGGACTGACAGCGGATTAACGGGATGTTTGTGGCTTTATGACACACGGACTGACAGCGGATTAACGGGAGGTTGGTGGCTTTATGACACAGGGACTGACAGCGGATTAACGGCAAGGACAAATGACGGCGTGGTGAAGAGCAGCCTCTGCCAGCTGCTGTCTACGCCGGAGCGCGCTGGTGGGGCGGCGAAGGGCGGACTGATACTGTCAACTGTCTGATTGATGGCGGCGGAGAGATCTGCGCCCCCACCCCCTCCCCCCTTCCCACCCCGCTCCTCGCTCCCGAACCACCCCCAGCCTTCTCAGCTTCCCCCTCAAATCACTCTGCCCTCTCCCGACTTGCGCCAGCCGCCGCCCCGGAACGAGCATAATCAGAAAGGAAAGCCGCGTGCGCCGCCGAGCGCTGTAAACTCGTTGAAGAACAACGGTCCCGTCGCGCGCGCGCGCTACCCCCTTCCCGCCCCGCCTCCCCTCCCCCCCCCCCCCCTCCACCCACACACAGGCAGAAACACAGAGTGAGGGAGGTCGGGGGGCCAGTCCGTTGTGTGACAAGCTGGGTGAGGGAGGAGTGGGGCAAGGGACGCCAGGCGGCGGCAAAGGCCAGGACGGGAGGAACAGTTGACCGAGCGACGGAATGGAGAACTACGAGGGAAAGGTTGAGACTGAAAGTGACTTTCCCAATCAATAGTTTCCAAGAACCGAAAACAAAACGAACAACCTGTAAGCCGGTTTGGCCTAGCGGTAAGGCGTTACTGAGCCTGGTAAGCCGACGATTTCGGTTCGATTCCCCGCTTTCTGTTCAAAAGTTGTGGTTTGTGGACACTGTCTTGTGACTTTGTCCCTCACAATTAATCAGCCCATATATTCAAATCAGTGGTCCTCATAGTACGCTGCCCATTTTAATGCAGAATCATTGCGGTGGTGACAGTGTAGCGATAGGCATAGTCCCCCCCCCCCTCCCCCCCCCCCCCCCCCCCCCACACACACACACGCAACCTGGGGTCTCAGTCCCCTCCAATACCTCTCCGGAACTCCGCACGGCGAATGAAGTGTAACAAACCAACGGCTTCCCACCTGCCACCCGTCACGTTCGTCAGGAGCTTTTAGATCGTGTCCCAGTGACTGAACGAGTGGCTGATCGATCGATTGCTCGATTGGCTGATCGTTTGTTCGATTGTTTGATTGCTCCATTGACTAATTAACTGACTGATCAACAGGCTGATGTGTTCCTGTCTGCATTGGTCACGGTTACTTGTTACTGTTTGTCCGAGTAATCAGATGAGCTATGTAATTGTACTGTGATGCCTTAACACCAGAAACTGTAATGCTGTCCAGTATTCAAAGTGAGAGAAGCGACTGTAGCAAAACAGAGATCAGGAGCTGTGTGAAAGTCGAGGTCGTCCTGGGCTTTCCGTCCTAATGAGCCTTACGGTTTCTGTGGACGTAAAGTAACACTGAACCGTGCTTCGGCTTTGGTCACAATTTGTCCCTAATATGTCAACCGACATCCGAGGACATGAAGCTCTACTTCATCGTCATCATCTGTAGCAAAACAGTTTGCGGTTAGAAGCAGGAATACTGTGTACTTTTAATTAGGGAGTAACTTTAAACAGACTTTGCCAGTAGATATACTGAACTAATTTGGATAAGGTGTAGTGTGAGAAGGTATGGTGTGGTGTTGGTTTTATATAGGTGGAGTAAGTATAATGATTTATTTTTGTCGCTAGACTTTGGAAGTCTATAGAGCGATAACAGTCGATAAAACTTCCGATTTTTTAAAGATATTTTATTTATGAGCTTTTTCTTCCTGTCTGCATACGGCTTTGGAAGTAGGTAGCTTGCCATGTTGCATAAGACTTCATTTGAATCTTCTTGGGCGTAAATGCACCACAACAGACCGAAGGCATGTAGTCACGTGGCTGACGACTCGTGACACAGACAAAGGGCATGTCACGCTGTTAAACGGCATGTCACGCAGATAAGGGCATGTCACCAACTGAAGGGCATGTCACGCTGTTAAACGGCATGTCACGCAGATAAGGGCATGTCACCAACTGAAGGGCATGTCACGCTGTTAAACGGCATGTCACGCAGATAAGGGCATGTCACCAACTGAAGGGCATGTCACGCTGTTAAACGGCATGTCACGCAGATAAGGGCATGTCACCAACTGAAGGGCATGTCACGCTGTTAAACGGCATGTCACGCAGATAAGGGCATGTCACCAACTGAAGGGCATGTGACGTTACTGTCACGCTGCTAAACGGCATGTCACGCAGATAAGGGCATGTCACCAACTGAAGGGCATGTGACGTTACTGTCACGCTGCTAAACGGCATGTCACGCAGATAAGGGCACGTCACCAACTGAAGGGCATGTGACGTTACTGTCACGCTGCTAAACGGCATGTCACGCAGATAAGGGCATGTCACCAACTGAAGGGCATGTGACGTTACTGTCACGCTGCTAAACGGCATGTCACGCAGATAAGGGCATGTCACCAACTGAAGGGCATGTGACGTTACTGTCACGCTGCTAAACGGCATGTCACGCAGATAAGGGCATGTCACCAACTGAAGGGCATGTCACGCTACTAAGCGGCATGTCTCGCAGACAAGGGTATGTCACCAACTGAAGGGCATGTCACGCTACTAAGCGGCATGTCACGCTGCTAAACAGTGTGTCACGCTGATGCGTAAAGCAGGGAGAGCTAGGCGGCGACGTGACACCAAAGGCATGTCACCAACTGAAGGGCATGTGACGTTACTGTCACGCTGCTAAACGGCATGTCTCGCAGACAAGGGTATGTCACCAACTGAAGGGCATGTCACGCTACTAAGCGGCATGTCACGCTGCTAAACAGTGTGTCACGCTGATGCTTAAAGCAGGGAGAGCTAGGCGGCGACGTGACACTGGAAACGATGAGGCCTGTGGCTATAAATTACTGATATATAATTATACTGTCCATATTTATGCCTTAAGGCGATCAGCGATGAGTCATTCTAAGGTTTCATTCACTGTGAGGGGCACCAAGACACTGTCCATTCTAATGTTCCATTCATTGTGAGGGGCAGAGTGTTAATGTTTCATTCATTGTGAGGGGCAGAGTGTTAATGTTTCATTCATTGTGAGGGGCAGAGTGTTAATGTTTCATTTATTGTAAGGGTGTCAGTGTTTCATTCATTGTGAGGGGCAGAGTGTTAATGTTTCATTTATTGTAAGGGTGTCAGTGTTTCATTCATTGTGAGGGCAGTGTTAATGTTTCATTTATTGTAAGGGTGTCAGTGTTTCATTCATTGTGAGGGACAGAGTGTCAATGTTTCATTTATTGTAAGGGTGTCAGTGTTTCATTCATTGTGAGGGGCAGAGTGTTAATGTTTCATTTATTGTAAGGGTGTCAGTGTTTCATTCATTGTGAGGGGCAGTGTTAATGTTTCATTTATTGTAAGGGTGTCAGTGTTTCATCTGTGGGCAGAGTGTCATGTTCATTCATTGTGAGGGACAGAGTGTTAATGTTTCATTTATTGTAAGGGTGTCAGTGTTTCATTCATTGTGAGGGGCAGAGTGTTAATGTTTCATTATTGTAGGGAATGTCATGTTTCATTATTGTAGGGGTCAGTGTTTCATTCATTGTGAGGGCAGAGTGTCAATGTTTCATTCATTGTAGGGACAGAGTGTTCATGTTTCATTTATTGTAAGGGTGTCAGTGTTTCATTCATTGTGAGGGCAGAGTGTCAATGTTTCATTCATTGTGAGGGACAGCAGTGTTCATGTTTCATTTATTGTAAGGGTGTCAGTGTTTCATTCATTGTGAGGGGCAGAGTGTCAATGTTTCATTCATTGTGAGGGACAGAGTGTTAATGTTTCATTTATTGTAAGGGTGTCAGTGTTTCATTCATTGTGAGGGGCAGAGTGTCAATGTTTCATTCATTGTGAGGGGCAGTGTCAATGTTTCATTCATTGTGAGGGGCAGTGTGTCAATGTTTCATTCATTGTGAGGGGCAGAGTGTCAATGTTTCATTCCTTGTAAGGGGCAGTGTGTCAATGTTTCATTCATTGTGGGGGGCAGTGTCAATGTTTCATTCATTGTGAGGGGCAGTGTCAGTGTTTCACACATTGTGAGGGGCAGTGTCAGTGTTTCACACATTGTGAGGGGCAGTGTCAGTGTTTCACACATTGTGAGGGGCAGAGTGTCAATGTTTCATTCATTGTGAGGGGCAGAGTGTCAAGACACTGTCCATGAACCGCAGCTTTTGAAGAGAAAAGACAGCCGCCGAAGCGGACTCGAACCACGTCCCGGCAGAACGGTTTGCTTTCAGTCTAGCCTTACCGCCAGGCCGCCACACCGGCTCACGCTGGCTTCTAGCTTGTTGTTTGTCGGACTTGTTTCACGGCGAGTTGTCGCCGGACAGATCCTGGCGGGAACTGGGATCCCAGGAGGTGGGGAGGGGAGAAGCTGCGCTGTCACCACCAGAATGACTCGGGTTCAGTCATGCATTCATGGCAGCGATCAGGGCCGCTTTAATATTATTTTCACTGTGAGGGGC
>JABMCL010000071.1:32500-97500 GCA_018857735.1 Alviniconcha marisindica
ACACTGACACAAATCACCCAGTCACCAATAACACAGACACTGACACAGACATGTAAAACGCTAATCACCCAGTCATCAGTGAACACAGACACTGACACAAAGACATGTAAAACACTAATCACCCAGTCACCAGTGGACCCAGACACTGACACAAAGACACGTAAAACGCTAATCACCCAGTCACCAGTGAACACAGACACTGACACAAAGACATGCAAGGCACCCTGTGACGCTTGGTCTTTTTAAAATTGCTCCGTCTGTCTGAAACACTCTCCCCTGGCGCTTGGAAGAGCTGGTGGCTGTCTTTTGTTGAGGAGCTCGGGGCTGGGTTGCTGGGTCCCGAGGGAAAAGGCTGGTATTTTGCTACAGACCCTTATGGAACACTAGTACCTGCAGCTGCTTTTGGCCGCCAACTTTGTAATGTATTAGGCAGGTGACGGGTGGCCCATTTATCGAAATTTCTTTTTAAATTAATTTTAAATGTATTTAACAATACAATATAAAATTATAAGGCCCGAATGTGAATTTCGTAATAAGAAAAAAGAAAGAAAAAACAAACAAACTGTTTTTAAATCGAAAAAAAATAAAAAAGAAAAAATCAAGTGCGGCCAAAAACTACCTCGGTATTCTGACGCCGTTTATAACTGTGAAAACTAGACGACGAAAGGGTTAATTGCCTACACTGACAATACTTGGGACAGCAAGCCCAGCATTATTATCTGTGTGAACACGACTCAGTCTCACGCTGGCATTAAAGCGATAACCGTGATCCTTTGTTTGCCAGCCAGAAAGTGGATAAGCTTTGTGTTAAAGACCGTGTTTGCAAACACAACACTTCATGCGCCTGAGTCCGTTTGACCTGCAGGCGATAGATACATACCCCTGCAGACATCCAGACCACATCGGTACAGATACCCGGACAGACACCAAGACACTCAGGCAGACACCGAGACAACGGTACAGATACCAGGACAGACACCGGTACAGATACCCAGACAGACATCAAGACAGATACTCAGGCAGACACCCAGACATATGTACAGATACCCGGACAGACACCGGTACAGATACCCAGACAGACACCAAGACACTCAGGCAGACACCGAGACAACGGTACAAATACCCGGACAGACACCGGTACAGATACCCGGACAGACACCGGTACAGACACCCGGACAGACACCGGTACAGATACCCGGACAGACACCGGTACAGATACCCGGACAGACACCAAGACAGATACTCAGGCAGACACCTAGACATCCAGACACACTCAAAACAAACACACATTATCACGTTCATCTTTGTTAAGAAATCCTTTTGATGTTACAACAAGCAGTTTCAATAAAAATGTTTTGCACATTGTTTTATAAAATTGTCAAACCCCTAGGGCAGGCCTGCGATGTCTGATGTTCGGCTCCTGTCTAAAATCTCATGGCTGTCATTTGAACAACTTTCCGATCTCCTCTTTCATTTTTCGACCTGTTCCTTCTTCACTTCTGTCTTGTCATGTTTTTGCTAATGGCCTGTTCTCCTGTCTTTAACCTCCCCCCCCCCCCCCCCCCCAGAAAATTCTCCATATTTTTCGATAAGGTATAGGCTTTTGTTCCTTTTTTTTTTTTGTATGGCTCTTGCTAAGCAGCTAGGAGATGGCAGCTGGTAGGTGGTATGTCAAGTTTGCTGCCATATGACACGAGTATTTGCCAGTCAGCAGTCATATTTGTTTCAAATTTTTGTTGTTTCTGTCCATTCCTTTGCTTATTATGTTTCTTTACTCTGGCATCGACAAATCAGACGGAATAGTTGACGTTACCAGCATGTAACAAAGTATGCCATTTTAAACTTGGTCGATTTCATTTTAGAAGTGGTTTAGATGAGAACAGCGTTTACTTATGACGCAGCCTGATGACGCTGCGTGGACCTTGTGCGGGGAAAAGACGTCACTAAGTAGCGAGTTGTGAAAGCAGTGTCCAGCCAGTTTACTTGTGACGCACAAGCCGAGGCGGAAAACGTGTAGATCATCTCCGCGCGGTGTCATTGCGTGTAGACGGCAGAATTCAGTGACCTACATTATGCGTCATTTCCACTTTTTCTGTTGACGTATTGACCACATGGTAACCTTCTAAATTATTCCCACCACTACTATTGACGTGTTGAAGACTTAGTGACGTTTAAATTACGCGTCATTTCCACCATTACTACTGAGGTGTTGGCCACATAGTGACTTGCTACATTGTACGTTATTTCCATCAAAAAATACTCTCGTACGTTCCGACTACATACAGATCTGTCAGGTCAGGCGCCATGCCCACCATTACTATTGACGTGTTGACTACATACAGATCTGTCAGGTCAGGCGCCATGCCCACCATTACTATTGACGTGTTGACTACATACAGATCTGTCAGGTCAGGCGCCATGTCCACCATTACTATTGACGTGTTGACTACATACAGATCTGTCAGGTCAGGCGCCATGTCCACCATTACTATTGACGTGTTGACTACATACAGATCTGTCAGGTCAGGCGCCATGCCCACCATTACTATTGACGTGTTGACTACATACAGATCTGTCAGGTCAGGCGCCATGCCCACCATTACTATTGACGTGTTGACTACATACAGATCTGTCAGGTCAGGCGCCATGCCAATCATTGCATGCCGACCATTGGCCCTGTGTCCACGGCTGGCTTATTTCCTGCCTGTGCGGGTCTGCAGAGAATTGCTTGGTTTAAACAAAGTTTATTTACATTCATGAAAATATGGACAATCAAAATCATTGCATGAGCTAGGCTTATAAACATAAATGCTCACAAACATAATTTACTCATTAATTCATTTTGCAACAACGGGTATGTATGTTTATATTAAACAACATGAAAACAACAACAAAAATCAATCAAAAATCAAGAGAGAGAGAGGAGAGAGAGAATGCTCGTAAGCGCTGCCAGTAACTATTTAATTGAGTTTGTCATTCCATGGAAAAACGGCCGGACTGGGTAATGAAGTCTTGGACAGCTTTAAATATTAATGAGTTCATATTGTTTGATATGTTTGGATCCCCTTGCAGGAGGGTAGTAATGTTTAGCAAATTTGCAGGGAGTCTGAATATGGTGTTTTGACGTACTTGTGTAAAACGTGGGCAGTGTAGAATGTAGTGTTCAGATGTTTCTTTTCTTTCTCCACGATCACAAGAGCTATTTGTTGTTAAGTGTCTGTTTAATAGGTTGTAATTTAGGTCGCTTATTCCAAGACGGAGTTTGCAATGTGTTATCTGTGCTTTTCGACTACCGTTGTAAAAGAAAGGCGGGGATTTGTGTCATTTCTGGAGAGGAAGTGTTTAACTTGACTAATTGATTCCGTTCGCTGTATGTTTTCTGGTAAATTATTCCACAGTGTAGTTGTCGATGGGAAAAATGATTGCCTGTAAGTCTCAGTCTTATGTTTTGGTACCTGTCGTTGGAGTGGTCGTCGTCGATGGTATGGATTAGTTGAGGAAACAAGTGGGGGTAAATGTTCTTTCAAGTAAGTCGGGGTATTTTCTTGAACAATCTTGTGGTACATAATAATTTTGTGTCTGAAGCGTCTTTCTCGTAAAGTCGTAAACCCTGATTCAGTGTATAGTTTCTGGTGACTTGTTCCGCGAACAGCTCCTATAATGGTTCTTATTGCATCGAGGTGTAGACTTTCCATTTCTTCTGATAATTTCAGACTACAATTATCCCAAATGACGTCGGCGTAATCTAACTGCGGTAATATAAAAGACCTATACATGGTTTCAAGAGCTTTTCTGCTAAGACGATATTTAAACGAGCTTAGGCAAGCGACTTGACATCTACATTTTGCAATTAACATTTTAATATGACTCTCCCATTTACAGTTGTTTTGAAAATGATTCCTAAATGTTTATGGCTATGAGTGTCTTCTAAAATAGTCCTTCCAAAATTCAGTGATTGAAATTGGTGGTTTTTGTTCCTGGTTATGTTCATCAGTTCTGTCTTCCTTTCGTTAAACTCAATTTTCCATTTATTTGCCCATTGCATTATTTTCTCAAGATCATTGTTTAGAATTTCAGCTCGGATGTGTGGATTTTCTAAGCACAAATACATACTAGTGTCATCTGCGAAAAGCTTAATAACTGATTCGATGTCTTTAACAATGTCATTTATGTAGATAAGGAACAGAAGAGGTCCTAGGACTGAGCCCTGTGGGACACCTGCAGGTACAGTTAAGTAATCAGATCTGCTACCGTGGAGTACCACAGCCTGTTTACGTTCGGCCAAATAGTTTTCGAACCAATGAAGTAAAGTACCTCTAATTCCAATAGCTTGCAATTTCCGTAGTAAGCCTCGGTGCCATACTTTATCGAACGCTTTAGATATGTCAAAGAAAATTGCTTGAGTAGTTATTTCACTGTCAAATGACTTACAAAAGTCATCGTATATACTTAGTAACTGGTACACGGTTGAATCTTTTGGAGTGAATCCTGATTGTGACGGTGTTATTATTTGGTTTGCGTTTAAGTAATTAGACACATGGCAATGAACACATTTTTCTAGAGTTTTTCCTACGCAACTTAGCAAAGATATAGGATGGTAGTTAGTACACTGTTCTTTGTTACCTTTTTTATGAATTGGTGCTGTTTTCCAGACTGTGGGAAACATTCCTTCATCAAGTGATCGATTGGAGAGAAAATTTAATGGTTCTGATATGATTCCAGCGCTATTTTAAAAAATTATATTATGTATTTGATCAGGGCCTGTCGCCTTTGCTGTGCTTAATTTTGTAAGAGTATTATTTACTTCTTCTACACTCAAATGTATTTGATTTATACTCGTTAATAGTTCTGGTATATCTGGAACATCATCGTTGTCTTCAATAGTTGATTGGTTGATGAAGAACTGGTTAAGTATAGTCGCCTTCTCTTTGTTAGTATAATAAGTAACTCCATCTTTTTCTAATGGTGGTATTACGTCTGGATCAGATCCCTTGTTGCTCGTGAATGACTTTACTAGTTTCCACCAGTTTTTGGTACCGAATGTCGCGCTGGAAGACGCACGATTGTCTAATCCTGTAAATAATCTAATTTCCTTTTCCTTATGGCGTAGGTTAGATCGTTCCTGATTTGTCTAAAGCATTTCCACGACTGGTCGGTGTTAAATATTTGAGCTTTTTAGAGAATTGCTTCTATTAATAAAGCCAGCCAGATATTCATAAGGTGACCTGGATGTCCATAAGGTTACCAGGATGTCCACAAGGTCACCCATATGTCCATAAGGTGACGAGATGTCCGTAAGGTGACCCGACTGTTTACAAATAAGGTGATCCGGATGTACATAAGGTGACCCAGATGTCCACAAGGTCACCCAAAATCTCCGTAAGGTGACCAGATTATGATGTCCATAAGGCGACCCGATGTCTACAAATAAGGTGACCCGGATGTCCATAAGGTGACCCGGATGTCTACAAATAAGATGACCCGGATGTCCATAAGGTGACCCGGATGTCTACAAATAAGATGACCCGGATGTCCATAAGGTGACCCGGATGTCTACAAATGAGATGACCGGATGATTAAAGTGACCCGGGTTTCCGTGAATAAGGCGACCAGAATGTCTTGACTACTGGCAGATGGGAGAGATGGAATTAAGGGTAGGTAGTAATATAATGATTCATTTTCTTTATATATTGCTGTTTCTCATATGGCACATGTACTTGTATATTATACATTGTTAGTTGTCATAATTATATGTATTATGTTGTGAAACTATGTAAACGCAGTGAGTTTGGGTACACCAGAGAATAGCGCTATACAAAAGTTATCTATTATTATTATTATTATGGCTAAAGCGCAAAATGTACGACAATGGGTCAGTATCGCCACACCTCTGGACACAGCCTTGTGACGACAACACACACAGACCGTCGCCTGTCTCTACAACGTATCGCCCTGATATAGCCACACTGGTTGACTGGGCGTAAAACAGCAGTTTACTTACTCACTTACTCTACAACGTGACGGATCTGGCTGAGCCAGACCGACAAGAGGTTCGTCTGTTCTAGCTTTGGTGTGTGTGTGTGTGTGTGTGTGTGTGTGTGTGTGTGTGTGTGTGTGTGTGTGTGTGTGTGTGTGTGTGTGTGTGTGTGTGTGTGTGTGTGTGAGTCTGTGTGTGTGAGTCTGTGTGTGTATGTGCGTGCGTGCATGTGTGTGCGTGCGTGTGAGTTTGTGTGCGTGCGTGCGTGCGTGCATGCGTGCATGCGTGCGTGAGTGTGTGTGTGTGTGGGGGGGGTGGGGGGTGTTGTGTGTGTGGTGGGGGGGGGGGGGTGGTGTGTGTGTGTGTGTGTGTGTGTGTGTGTGTGTGTGTGTGTGTGTGTGAGTGTGTGTGTGTGTGTGTGTGTGTGTGCATGTGTGTGCGTTGTGTGTGTGTGTGTGTGTGTGTGTGTGTGTGTGTGTGTGTGTGTGGTGTGTGTGTGTGTGCATGTCAGTGTGTGTGTGTGTGTGTGTGTGGTGTGTGTGTGTGTGTGTGTGTGTGTGTGTGTGTGTGTGTGTGTGTGTGTATCTGTGTCTGTGTATGTGCGTGAGAGTGCCAGCGCTGTAAAGTGGCAGGATGAGAAGCACCACTGTGTTGCGGTCACTGTGACACGCGGCCAGCTACAACAGGAGATCCCGCTTCGCCAGTGGAGTGAGGCTGGCCCTGTCCATTATTGATGACTCGTCTCTACTGCTGACTAATTAGCACTGCGGCCGCCGCCCGCTGGAGTCAAAGACCCGCGGGAAACGTGAAGAATGCTTGTGTACCAAGGATCGTCAGCCACAGTCCTAGCATGCCGTGTCATACACAATTTGACAGTAAACTACACACAGCCCTAGCATGCCGTGTCACACACAATTTGACAGTAAACTACACACAGCCCTAGCAGGCCGTGTCACACAATTTGACAGTAAACTACACACAGCCCTAGCAGGCCGTGTCACACAATTTTACAGTAAACTACACACAACCCTAGCAGGCCGTGTCACACACAATTTGATAGTAAACTACACACAACCCTAGCAGGCCGTGTCATACACAATTTGATAGTAAACTACACACAGCCCTAGCAGGCCGTGTCACACAATTTGACAGTAAACTACACACAGCCCTAGCAGGCCGTGTCACACAATTTGACAGTAAACTACACACAACCCTAGCAGGCCGTGTCACACACAATTTGACAGTAAACTACACACAACCCTAGCAGGCCGTGTCATACACAATTTGATAGTAAACTACACACAGCCCTAGCAGGCCGTGTCACACAATTTGACAGTAAACTACACACAGCCCTAGCAGGCCGTGTCACACAATTTGACAGTAAACTACACACAGCCCTAGCAGGCCGTGTCACACAATTTGACAGTAAACTACACACAACCCTAGCAGGCCGTGTCACACAATTTGACAGTAAACTACACACAGCCCTAGCAGGCCGTGTCACACAATTTGACAGTAAACTACACACAACCCTAGCAGGCCGTGTCACACACAATTTGACAGTAAACTACACACAACCCTAGCAGGCCGTGTCACACACAATTTGACAGTAAACTACACACAACCCTAGCAAGCCGTGTCACACACAATTTGACAGTAAACTACACACAACCCTAGCAGGCCGTGTCACACACAATTTGACAGTAAACTACACACAACCCTAGCAAGGGCCCTGTCACACACAATTTGATAGTAAACTACACACAACCCTAGCAAGCCGTGTCACACACAATTTGATAGTAAACTACACACAACCCTAGCAAGCCGTGTCACACACAATTTGACAGTAAACTACACACAACCCTAGCAAGCCGTGTCACACACAATTTGATAGTAAACTACACACAACCCTAGCAAGCCGTGTCACACACAATTTGATAGTAAACTACACACAACCCTAGCAAGCCGTGTCACACACAATTTGACAGTAAACTACACACAACCCTAGCAGGCCGTGTCACACACAATTTGACAGTAAACTACACACAACCCTAGCAGGCCGTGTCACACACAATTTGACAGTAAACTACACACAGCCCTAGCAGGCCGTGTCACACAATTTGACAGTAAACTACACACAGCCCTAGCAGGCCGTGTCACACAATTTGACAGTAAACTACACACAGCCCTAGCAGGCCGTGTCACACAATTTGACAGTAAACTACACACAGCCCTAGCAGGCCGTGTCACACACAATTTGACAGTAAACTACACACAGCCCTAGCAGGCCATGTCACACACAATTTGACAGTAAACTACACACAGCCCTAAGGCCAGATACAGTACACACAGTCACAGTCACAAATAACCCGTCACATCACCCCAGCCACAGACAAACCCTGACACAAAAAACAATCAGACAGTAAACTAGCACACAGCCACAGTAAGCCAGTCACACACAGATTACAGTAAACTACAGATCACACACGTCACAGTAAACAGATCACACAACAGCCACAGTACACCAGATCAAAACACAGACAGTAAACCAGATCACATACAGCCACAGTAAACCAGATCACACACAGACAGTAAACCAGATCACATACAGCCACAGTAAACAGATCACACACAGCACAGTAAGCAGATCACACACAGCACAGTAAACCCGATCACACACAGCACAGTAAGCAGATCACACACAGCCACAGTAACCAGATCACACACAGACACAGTAAACAGATCACACACAGCCACAGTAACCAGATCACACACAGACACTGTAAGCCAGATCACACACAGCCACAGTAAGCAGATCACACACAGCCACAGTAAGCAGATCACACACAGCCACAGTAAGCAGATCACACACAGCCACAGTAACCAGTCAGCCCAGTCAATGCAGATCACACACAGCCACAGTAAACCAGATAACACACAGCCACAGTAAGCAGATCACACACAGCCACAGTAAACCAGATCACATACAGCCACAGTAAGCAGATCACACACAGCCACAGTAAACCAAGTCACATACCACCTTTCTGTCGCAAGCAGGATGGTATTTACCAGCAATCATTTCAATCTCAATCAGTCAATCTATCCAACCACCTGATCTCAATCTCAATCAGTCAATCTACCCAACCACCTGATCTCAATCTCAATCAGTCAATCTATCCAACCACCTGGTCTCAATCTCAAGTCAATCTATCCAACCACCTGATCTCAATCTCAATCAGTCAATCTATCCAACCACCTGATCTCAATCTCAAGTCAATCTACCAACCACCTGATCTCAATCTCAATCAGTCAATCTATCCAACCACCTGATCTCAATCTCAATCAGTCAATCTATCCAACCACCTGATCTCAATCTCAATCAATCTATCCAACCACCTGATCTCAATCTCAATCAGTCAATCTATCCAACCACCTGATCTCAAACCAATCAGTCAGTCTATCCAACCCCTGATCTCAATCTCATCAATCTGTCCAACCACCTGATCTCAATCTCAATCAGTCAATCTATCCAACCACCTGATCTCAGTCTCAATCAGTCAATCTACCCAACCACCTGATCTCAGCCTCAATCAGTCAATCTATCCAACCACCTGATCTCAGTCTCAATCAGTCAATCTACCCAACCACCTGATCCATCCAAACAACTATGAAATCAAATTACAATCATTTCTGTGCTAGAGTTATTATCGTATTTTGCACATAAGCAATAATTATACAACGATTCAGTTATCCGTAAACGACTTTCGACATCTTTGTTTTCCTTTGTATTGTCAAATTAAATTATCGCGCTTTTTAACCGTTTATGTGTTTGGGTTTTAATTTAGAACGCTAGCAGTCACCCTCGTTTGAAACTTTCGGCAGCTGTTCACTGGAAGTCGTCGTTTTCAGGCGCCTGTGACGCGCAAGACGAGCTTGAAGCGGCGAACAATTGAGGTTTGGGTGTAATCAGCAGGTACAGAATAGCTGGCTCACGGCAGGCTGCTTACCGTCAGCACGTGCACAGCTCGCTCGGAGGCCACCCAGGGGCTGTGCATTAAATATTGAAACGTTGTGCTCGGCGCCTGACGGCCACACTGTGGACCCCCGAGGGCAGAGGGACTCCGATGCAGGATGGGCAGAAAGTAACCAACGAATTAAATTAACTAACTAAACAGACAGGCATCAGGTCAATGGACGGATCAGATACACAGAGAGAGAGAGAGAGAGAGAGAGAGAGAGAGAGAGAGAGAGAGAGAGAGAGACAGAGACAGAGACAGAGACAGACAGACAGACAGACAGACAGACGGAGACGGAGACGGAAACAGAGAGACAGAGAGAGTCGAACTAACGGAAAGTTGGCATTTAACGTATCTGTTGGAGAAAAAAGGTTCTGCCCACTAACAACAATCGCATTCAACAACACTGAGAGTGGTTAATAAGCACGCCATCAAAGTGATCGGTTGCTTAGTCCTTGGATTTTAACGTCCTGTCAATTATCAATATTCACACTGATCAGCGATCGTAGTCATCACTATTCACACGGATCAATGATCGTAGTCATCATTATTCACACGGATCAATGATCGTAGTCATCACTATTCACACGGATCAATGATCGTAGTCATCACTAGTCACACGGATCAATGATCGTAGTCATCACTAGTCACACGGATCAATGATCGTAGTCATCACTATTCACGTTGATCAATGATCGTAGTCATCACTATTCACACGGATCAATGATCGTAGTCATCACTATTCACACGGATCAATGATCGTAGTTATCACTATTCATACGTTTCAATGATCGTAGTCATCACTATTCACACGGATCAATCATTGCAGTCATCACTATTCACACGGATTAATGATCGTAGTCATCACTAGTCACACGGATCAATGATCGTAGTCATCACTAGTCATACGGATCAATGATCGTAGTCATCACTATTCACGTTGATCAATGATCGTAGTCATCACTATTCACGTTGATCAATGATCGTAGTCATCACTAGTCACACGGACCAATGATCGTAGTCATCGCTATTCACACGGACCAATGTTAGTATTCACAGACGATCGTAGTCATCACTATTCACACGGATCAATGATCGTAGTCATCACTATTCACACGGATCAATGATCATAGTCATTAATATTCACACTAATCAATGATTGTAGTCATACAAATTCACACCGATCAGTGATCGTAGTTCTCAATATTCACAATAATCGTAGTCAGCAATATTCAAATTGATCAGTGATCATAGCGTTCAATAAGCACAATGATGAGTTATCATAGTGTTCAATAAGCACAGTGATCAGTGATCATAAAGCTTAGTAAGCACAATGATCACAATGAGCAGTGATCACGATGTTCAATGAGCACAATGATGAGTTATCATAATGTTCAATATGCACAGTGATCACGATGTTCGATAAGCACAATGATCGGTGATCACAATGTTCGATAAGGACAATGATCGGTGATCACAATGTTCAATAATGATAATGATCGGTGATCACTATGTTCAATAAGCACAATGATCGGTGATCACAATGTTCAATAATGATAATGATCGGTGATCACTATGTTCAATAAGCACAATGATCGGTGATCACAATGTTCAATAAGCACAATGATCGGTGATCACAATGTTCAATAAGCTCAATGATCGGTGATCACAATGTTCAATAAGCACAATGATCGGTGATCACAATGTTCAATAAGCACAATGATCGGTGATCACAATGTTCAATAAGCACAATGATCGGTGATCACAATGTTCAATAAGCTCAATGATCGGTGACCACAAAGCACAATATAAGCACAATGATCACGATGTTCAATAAGTACAGTGATAAGTGATTACAATGTTCCATAACAATGATCAATTATCACAATGTCCAATAACAATGATCCATAATCACAATGTCCAATAACAATGATCCATAATCACAATGTCCAATAACAATGATCAATGATCACAATGTTAAATACACACAATGACGGACCAGTCGGTGATTCAGGTGTCACTCCAAATAAAATAAAAAATCAGATTTATGTATGATGTGAATATTCTGACAAAACGAATGTGTGAGACGGGGCAGAAAAACACGATGTTTACTACTTGTAGTTCCGCCATACTTCTGGCACTCCTCGCTTCCTCCGCAGCCAGCACAAGAGTCCAACAGCGCAGGAAGACGGCGAGGAAGACAGCGAGGAAGACAGCGGTGGAAGAGTCGGTGGAGGTGAAATTGGCCTGTGGCCGTCGCCGTCACTAAGACGGTCCAGGAATTGATTTCAACCTTGTCCTTTCCACTCTCTCTCTCTCTGCAGTGCCATTTTCGCTCGTCTCTCTCCTAGCACAGATCATTACCATGCATAGACGGGGACACGCCACGGGTAAGTCATTCGTCCGTTCGTCCACAGGGAGATATTACGGGTAGGTCATTCGTCCGTTCGTCCACACTGAGATATTACGGGTAGATCATCAGTCCGTTATCCACAGGGAGTTGTTACGGGTAGATCATCAGTCCGTTATCCACAGGGAGTTGTTACGGGTAGGTCATCCGTCCTTTATCCACAGGGAGTTGTTACGGGTAGGTCATTAGTCTTTCTCCTTCTCTCCTGCGGAATTATGTTTCAGCGAGAGTGACATTTTTGCTTTTGAATGTCTGTCTCTCCAAAATTGTCTTTGTTATCATCGTTATCCTACAAAGCCTAATGCCAGCGGCGTAAATCCCAGTTGCCACGCCGTCAACCGGGCAGTTACAGTCTGTCGCCTCGTTCAGTTTCTGTTAACGCTGACTGGCCCTTACTTCCGTCACCAAGAACAGTAAGCGCTGTGCTGTTGAGGCGTTGTGATGTCATCACCAGTAGCGAGCCGCTGGCGGATTCTGAAGCTCAACATGCCGCTGGTCGTCTGCAGGTCTGCAGTGGAACCCCCCAGGTGAAAACTCGCCTTGGTGAAACACCACTCTGGGTTCAGTTCTGTGTCTGCAGTGGAACCCCCCAGGTGAAAACTCGCCTTGGTGAAACACCACTCTGGGTTCAGTTCTGTGTCTGCAGTGGAACCCCCCAGGTGAAAACTCGCCTTGGTGAGACACCACTTTGGGTTCAGTTCTGTGTCTGCAGTGGAACCCCCCAGGTGAAAACTCGCCTTGGTGAGACACCACTTTGGGTTCAGTTCTGTGTCTGCAGTGGAACCCCCCAGGTGAAAACTCGCCTTGGTGAAACACCACTCTGGGTTCAGTTCTGTGTCTGCAGTGGAACCCCCCAGGTGAAAACTCGCCTTGGTGAAACACCACTTTGGGTTCAGTTCTGTGTCTGCAGTGGAACCCCCCAGGTGAAAACTCGCCTTGGTGAAACACCACTCTGTGTTCAGTTCTGTGTCTGCAGTGGAACCCCCCAGGTGAAAACTCGCCTTGGTGAAACACCACTCTGGGTTCAGTTCTGTGTCTGCAGTGGAACCCCCCAGGTGAAAACTCGCCTTGGTGAGACACCACTTTGGGTTCAGTTCTGTGTCTGCAGTGGAACCCCCCAGGTGAAAACTCGCCTTGGTGAAACACCACTTTGGGTTCAGTTCTGTGTCTGCAGTGGAACCCCCCAGGTGAAAACTCGCCTTGGTGAGACACCACTTTGGGTTCAGTTCTGTGTCTGCAGTGGAACCCCCCAGGTGAAAACTCGCCTTGGTGAAACACCACTTTGGGTTCAGTTCTGTGTCTACAGTGGAACCCCCCAGTGAAAACTCGCCTTGGTGAAACACCACTTTGGGTTCAGTTCTGTGTCTGCAGTGGAACCCCCCAGGTGAAAACTCGCCTTGGTGAAACACCACTTTGGGTTCAGTTCTGTGTCTGCAGTGGAACCCCCCAGGTGAAAACTCGCCTTGGTGAAACACCACTTTGGGTTCAGTTCTGTGTCTGCAGTGGAACCCCCAGGTGAAAATTCGCCTTGGTGAAACACCACTTTGGGTTCAGTTCTGTGTCTGCAGTGGAACCGAAACCGCCTGTGGTGAAACACCACTTTGGGTTCAGTTCTGTGTCTACAGTGGAACCCCCCAGGTGAAAACTCGCCTCGGTGAAACACCACTTTGGGTTCAGTTCTGTGTCTACAGTGGAACCCTCTGGTAAAAAAAAAACTCGCCTTGACGAGACACCACTTTGGGTTCAGTCTACAGTGGAACTCCCAGTAAAAGAAAGGGTGGAAAAAGAAGAAGAAGAAAAACTCGCCTTGATGAGACGTCAAACAGTTCAGTTTTTTGAAGGAGGGCGAGTGGGGGGGGGGGGCGAGGGAAGGGAGGGCAGACGCTTAGCAAACTTAACTGCAAGCAACGCCTTTTGCCTGGTGACCCAGATCTCTTCCCCTCAACTGAGAAAATGTGTCAGTGTCTGAAAACTGACCGCGGTCACAGAGAAGTATCTGCTATTGCTCTCTCTCTCTCTCTCTCTCTCTCTCTCTCTCTCTCTCTCTCTCTCTCTCTCTCGCGCGCGCGCGCGCGCGCGCTCTCTCCCTCCCCCCCTCCTTTTTTTTGGGGGGGGGGGGCAGGGAGCCGGGGGAGGGTGAAAACACAAGTACTCCATCCAGCGATTTAGTCCAAGAACCATTCAGTGATTCTAACATTGGGACATTATGACATCATAAACTTCATCAATGAACGAACCTTTGAAAGGCTTGTCCAGGTTGTTTTTACGGTGGTAGAAGGACTGCGATGCCCTGGTTTTTTCTGGTTAATTTGGATTCGTGGTCTTACGGCAGTGGAATAGGTTTCTCCAGTAACAAGAAAGTTTGTTGCTGGTATTGATTTTCCGCCCCAGCTCTATTGTCACTTATTCTGCTTCATTTGATTATGGCGGGAAAAAAAGAGAGAATAAACAAATCGAATAGAATAAAGGAATGAAGATTCTCGGCTTATGCCTTATGCTGTCTGAAGGACTGGTTTCTGTAGCAGATATATCCCAGTTCCATAGTTTGTGTTAGATTGTATGGCACTATACCATGAAACATGTCACACAGTGATCAGCAAGACGGACAACACAGTGATCAACAAGACAGACACGAGATGATCAAGAGGACAGACACACAGTGATCATCAAGACAGAAACAGGCGATCAACAAGACAGACACACGATGATCAACAAGACAGACACACGATGATCAACATGACACACGATGATCAACAAGACAGACATACGATGAGCAACAAGACAGACACGCGGTAATCAATAAGAAAACGATAATCAACAAGACAGACACACGATCACGATGAGCAACAAGACAGACACACGATCACGATGAGAAACAAGACAGACACACGATCACGATGATCAATAAGACAGACACACGATGATCAATAAGACAGACACGCGGTAATCAGTAAGAGATACACCCGATGATCAGCACAAGACAGACACACGTGATCAAACTAGACGGATACACGATGATCAACAAGACACACACACAATGATCAACACAAGACAGATACACAGTGATCAACAAGACAGACACACAGCGATCAACACATTGTCAAAGGTCAAGCAAACGCGTGACTTCTTCCCATTGCAGAAAATGTTAGTCTTCTCCTGCCGATTGTAAGCCCCCCCCTCCCCCCCCCCCCCCCCCCCCCCCCCCGACACACACACACACACAGATACACGAGGTTTTCCAGAGAAAGGTTGGTTTACCGAGGGCGGCGCGCGGATGAGACACACAGGGTAGAAACTCAAAACCTCACCTGGGGTCTTGGGACCACAGACGACAGAGGCGGGGTACAGAAGTGCACCCTGGGTACCTGTCTCCTCTGACGTCAGCAAGGGGATGGGGGTGGGGGGGGGGTGTGAAAGATGCTTAGTTTGTGGGGTGTACTTTCAAGCCTCAAGTGGTTGACCTGTACAGTGCACAAAACTGTTATAGCCCTGTTGCGATTCCAGTTCAGTGGTGCCGCTACACCTAGTACCTCACTTACTCCCCCCCCCCCCCCCCGCCGCCCACCGCCCCTCCCCCCAACGACAGTCCAGCGTAAAACACCGTGTGTTTGGGCCCCTACTCTGCCACCAGTATCGACAGTCCAGGTAAAGACACCGTGTGTTGGCCCCTACTCTGCCACCAGTATTGACAGTCCAGGTAAAGACACCGTGTGTTGGCCCCTACTCTGCCACCAGTATCGACAGTCCAGGTAAAGACACCGTGTGTTGGCCCCTACTCTGCCACCAGTATCGACAGTCCAGGTAAAGACACCGTGTGTTGGCCCCTACTCTGCCACCAGTATCGACAGTCCAGGTAAAGACACCGTGTGTTTGCCCCTACTCTGCCACCAGTATCGACAGTCCAGGTAAAGACACCGTGTGTTTGCCCCTACTCTGCCACCAGTATCGACAGTCCAGGTAAAGACACCATGTGTTTGCCCCTACTCTGCCACCAGTATCGACAGTCCAGGTAAAGACACCGTGTGTTTGCCACCGTGACGCCACCAGTATCGACATTCCAGGTAAAGACACCGTGTGTTTGCCACCGTGACGCCACCAGTATCGACAGTCCAGGTAAAGACACCGTGTGTTTGCCACCGTGACGCCACCAGTATCGACAGTCCAGGTAAAGACACCGTGTGTTTGCCACCGTGACGTCACCAGGTTGCAGAGGTTGCTTTATATGGTCGTCAACGTCCACCAGTTTCATTTCAACTCACTGGACAGAGAATCACAGACTGGTTGGCTGTTTACTCAAAACGTTGGACACGTAGCCTGCCTAGTACTGGAGTGTAGTTTGGTAAACGGTTATGGTGGAATTAACATTACAGGAACAAAGGAATACCAGTTTTGACACGCGAGGCATTTGTTTTCCATGGTGTAGGCCTGCTTGAAGTCGATGGAGTTTCAATGGTGCGAAGTGCTACCTATAAATGACAAACTTAGCCAAACGGTAGAGTTATTATGTTTCCTAAGTGTGGTTTCCTGCCAACGCCACTGAACACACCTGTAATCAATATTGCAAAGCCACTGCTCGTCTGTTTACCGACTTTTAGCGAAAGAGAGAGGAAGGGACAAAAGCGTGGGATGGGGAGGAGGGGAGGGGGAAGGGGTGAGGGGGAGGGGAGTATTAAAAAAAGGCAAGGAGACAAAGAGATGGCCTCAGCCCAATTCCGCTTTGGCTCTCCTTTCTCCTTTCTCTTCCAAAAGGTTGTGGTTTGTGGACACTGTCTTTGTGACTTTGTCCCTCACAATTAACGAAACATTAAACTGGCTCTCATCGCTGCCCATCTTAATGCTGGAGTCATTCTGGTGGTGACAGTGGAGCGATATGTTTCATCTCCCTCTTCCCCTACCTGCATTCGTCCGTCCCTAATAAGCCTTATGGTTTCGGGGGACGTAAAGCACCATGGAGAGAGAGAGAGAGAGAGAGAGAGAGAGAGAGAGAGAGAGAGAGAGAGAGAGAGAGAGAGAGAGAGAGAGAGAGAACTCAGAACTTATTACTCAAGGATTGAGATTTTAGGCAGTAGCCTATTCTTACAATCTGTCCTTGCTAAGCTACATAGACAACACATATACAGGTTATTAATGTTACGAGAGAGAGAGAGAGAGAGAGAGAGAGAGAGAGAGAGAGAGAGAGAGAGAGAGAGAGAGAGAGAGAGAGAGAGAGAGAGAGAGAGAGAGGTGCGGGAGGGGGTGGGGGGGTCTGCCCCGTCAATCGTTTTATTTATTTATTGTCCTGCGATCAGAGTCGAGCGCGACTTTGGCAGCGCCACTGACTCTTTGCTGTTGACAGTGACCGTGTCTAGACACGTCGTGTGAATTAGTACCTGGGGCCCACAGACAGGTAGACGAGACAAGTGGTAATGGTTCTTGACAATGACCATGTCTAAACACGTCGTGTGAATTAGTACCTGGGGCCCACAGACAGGTAGACGAGACAAGTGGTGATCGTTGTTGGCAGTGACCATGTCTAAACACGTCGTGTGAATAGTACCTGTGGCGCACAAACAGGTACACGAGACAAGTGGTGATCGTTGTTGGCAGTGACCATGTCTAAACACGTCGTGTGAATAGCACCTGTGGCCCACAGACAGGTAGACGAGACAAGTGGTGATCGTTGTTGGCAGTGACCATGTCTAAACACGTCGTGTGAATAGTACCTGTGGCACACAAACAGGTACACGAGACAAGTGGTGATCGTTGTTGGCAGTGACCATGCCTAAACACGTGTGAACCAGTACTTGTGGCCCACAAACAGGTAGACGAGACAAGTGGTAATGGTTCTTGACAATGACCATGTCTAAACACGTCGTGTGAACCAGTACCTGTGGCGCACAAACAGGTACACGAGACAAGTGGTGATGGTTCTTGGCAGTGGCCATGTCGTGAACACGTCGTGTGAATTAGTACCTGTACTTCCTCCTCTTATTCGCCCGGATATAACCGTCCCGGTGGAATGGGCTTAAAAACCCGTCACTTACACCTCCTCTTATTCAGCCGTGTAAAATATGCTGCACTGCGGTAGTGTGTAAACCAAAATAGGTGACTGTTTCACGCCACAGTTCGGGTGAGTGTTGTAGAGTCTATTAACTCCTTCACTGCCATGATGTAACTTGAAAACGACCAATAAAAGTACCAAATTTGAAACCTTTCTTTTTGCCTTCTTTTTCGCACCGGATTGTGAAAGGATTTTCATCAAAACGCATGCGCTGAAAGTAGATGTGCTATAGGACCGGCAAGTAAACTGTTTGAAGGGACGTGCGTGCATCTTTCAGCCTGGAAACTTTACTTGCTGGGGCAGTGAAGGGGTTAATGTGCCTCTGTCGATCTCCTTAGGCTGTTGGTCAGCAGCTTGGTTAGTTTCTTCGCCGACTGGCTTGCCAAATAATCACACACCTTGCCGAGGCAACAAGGCAATGAAACATCCGGACACTGACATTACGAGACAGGACAATGAAGCGAATGCCAGACAGTATCCGGATGTATTGCAGTCAAGTCGGTTTCTTGGGATCCTACTGCCGCTCTGGTGTCGATACACTTCCGGTATATCCGCACTGAAAAACAATACTTCAAATAAACAGCTGTGTTATTCGGCGTGTGTCGCACTTCCAGTACGTTTTTGGCGCTTAAAAGTGAAAGACAAATACACGCATTGTTATAGTGGAGACACACTTCCGATATATTCGCCAAGAGAAGTAATAGATATCTGCCCTCATTGTTGGCCTGTCACTCCACAAAATTCCTGTACACTGGCACTGAAAAGTATAGATAATCACCCTCATTTAAGCGTGTTTAAAGACGTATCTGGTAGATTTGTTCTGAGAGGTAATAACATTGCTAATGTGTCGTTATACTTCTGACACATTCGCACTAAAAATGATATATAATTAATCACCCACAATAAAGTGACATACTTTAATGGCGCACGACTGATGTCGGTCCTATGTTTTCTTGATCTAAGGACCTCTGACTTTTTATCCAAAATAATGCTTTCCTTTTTTGCAGTTGAACTTTTTTGTATTGTGATCGGCGTAAATCTACGAGTGAGAGAACATGGGTTGGCATCATGGCACGTTGCGCGTGCAAGAGAGTAGTATTGTGGTGTTAGAGTATCGACACTCAACCGGTGCATTTGCACCGGAAGATACTAGACAAACATCCACGTTGTTAGTGTCGACATACCTCCGGTACAAACGCACAAAAATAAGATACGTAATTTATCAAAACTTTTAGCACATAAAGTATGAATTTTGAAATGCTGTATTCGAACTTGGTATAGCTGTAAAAATGTGACTGCCCCCATACATAAATAATTAATAATAATAAAAGTATTCATATAGCGCAAAATATTGTCCGGAGAGACTATTCGAAGCGCATACACACACGAAATTATTATGCACACAGACACCTGCATACAGGGGCATATTGATTATACACAGCTTAATTTACAGACAGCTTCAACAGATAAACAAACAAAACAGGGACTTGAGACGGAGTGACACAGCAGAGCGGAGCGGAAACATGACAGGTCTGTTGTTAAAGAAGAAGAAGAAGAAGAAGAAATACGAGGTTAGCTTTGAAGGAGTCCAGAGAGGGTTTCTGTCGAGGATAGACAATAATCAAACAAGACGAAACATGCGCACGAAACCCCCTTTTCAAGCAATGGACAGACAGACAGACAGACAGACAATACACAAACAAACGACGAGAGCGACGGAATTACTGACCTTTCATTCAGTTGAATGAAATGGTTGACCAGAAGACTAAATAAGGAGAGGTTCTTCTCAACAACTTGATTAAGCCAAGCTGTTACACCTTTAACCTTTTGTATGCTGTGATGGTGGCATTGGTGTATTGCCATCTCAAATGGTTTGAAATTAACCAAAAGAAAGGTAATGAAGCATAATAAATACACAGTATACACAGTATGATTATCAAACATAGTTATGTTTAAAAACTGAAATTGATTCGTCGCTTTGTCCACGATTTTTAATCGAGTCTCAAGTTCCATCTCGGCGACTAGCGACTAACAATTCTTTCTTTCTTTCACCATTTGATGTTGTTGTTGTTGTTGTTGATCGCCTTTACGTAGCGCTGTTCTCCGCTCTCGAGCAGACTGACTGTGCTCTTGTTTCTGAATGAGTGACTGCAATCTTTTTACAGTTATGTTTACAGCGCGTTTTGAATATTCATCTAAGTGGCGAATCGCCGTGTGGCTGTCACATGGCTGGTGCCACGTGAAACCGCTGCCGTCTCGGCGCACGTTCTGTACAACCATGCACCAGTGTAGGGTACATGTGTATTTAGCTGTGACCTCGCACCTGCACTTTTGCAGAATGACCAGGATCTTTGACGTGCTACAGCAGTAACACGGTGGAACGGATACGGAAATAAGGGTCAGCACAGAAAGTTGACTCTAGAGAAGAAAATTCTCCCGTCCCTTCTGCCGGGACTCGAACCCGAGACCTTTAATTCACGAGTCCGGCGCTCTACCACTGAGCTATCTCCACTCCCGTTTGCTTGGTAAATAACCGTCTGTTTGTCTGTTTGCTAAGTACCTGTTTGTCCGTTTTTTGTTAAATACCTGTCTGTTTGTCTGTTAACTACCCGTCTGTTTGTCCGTTTGTTTGTTAAGTACCTGTCTGTTTGTCCGTTCGTTTTTTAAATACCCGATTGCTTGTTGGGTACCTGTCTGTTTGTCCGTTTGTTGCTGGAGGCATGGGACTCAACCTTCTGTGTGTTTTGATTCAAGTTCGCGACTTTTTGTGCTGGCCATTATCCAGGTAACTTTCTGGTGTGTGACTGTGCTGTTGCCGGTGTGCGTGCGTGCGTGCGTGCGTGTGTGTGCGTGTGTGTGTGTGTGTAGATGTGGGAAGCTGGTGTTTACGACACTTAAGCGACTCTGTGCCGGGGGACTGATAAATATAGAACACATTTCAATCAACCCCGGTCTGGCGGAGGAGGGATCTTGTCAAGTAACAGTGGGCACAATGTCATCCGATCTGTTCCATATGTCAGCAATTCTGCCGGGCGGAGAGACTGGTCGATACAGCCATTTCACCGGCGTATTGAAGTCCTCTGCCTCCACCTCTCCCCTTTGGCTTGTCCCACGCCATCAGCACAGCTCCGGATGAAGACAGCTCATCAGATGCACAAAACACTTGGTAAGGAAAATAAAACACACGACGGAAACAAAGAAAAACTTGGAGGGGCGGAGGTGGGAAGAGGGGGGGGGGGGGGGAAGAGGGAAGGCGTAAGAATGAGTATGTCACCGATGATGATTAAAAGCTTAACAGTGTTGGCTGTTTAAGAGATGTTTCCGTTTCTGACAACGAGTCTAGGTCTAGGGTGTAAATATGTATTTATGATATAGTGATGTGAGAGAGTGAACGATGTGAATGAGTGGGTGAGCAATGTGAGTGAGTGAGTGAGTGAGCGAGCGATGTGAGTGAGTGAGCGAGAGAGTGAGCGATGTGAATGAGTGAGTGAGCAAGCAATGTGAGTGAGTTAGTGAGTGAGTGGGTGAGCGATGCGACTGAGTGAGTGAGTGAGCGATGTGAATGAGTGAGTGAGCGATGTGAGTGAGTGAGTATGAGCGGTGTGATTGAGTCAATGAGTCAGTGAGCGATGTGAGTGAGTCAGTGAGTGAGTGAGTTATGTGAGTGCGTCTATGAGCAGTGTGAATGAATCAGTGAGTCAGTGAGTGAGCGATGTGAGTGAAGTGAGTGAGCGATGTGAGTGAAGTGAGCGAGCGATGTGAGTGAAGTGAGTGAGCGATGTGAGTGAAATGAATGAACGATGAGAGTAGTGTGAACGATGTAAGAGATGCGGGTGAATGAGTAAATGATCGATTGAGTGAGTGAGTGAGTGAGTGAGTTAGTGGGTTACGTAAGTGATGTGCGAGTGAGTGAGAGATGTGAATGAGTAGTGAGTGCTGTGATTATTGAGTGAGTGAGTGAGTGATATGATGAGTGAGAATGTGAGTTACGGAGTGATGTAACTGAGAGAGTGAACATGTGATGTGGATGGGTGAGTAACTGTGAGCGAGTGAGTAAAATGATTCCATCACTTCTTCAAACGTGTTCTGATTTTTTCTCTCTAATTAGATTACAACAATCATTGTTCATAAGTTTGCGAGATCCATCTGTACGTGTCGGTTATGATGTCTGCAGCGCATAATTATGTTTTAAAGCAAGTGTACAGTGTGTGCTATTATTGTTGTTATCGTTGTACATAGTTATATCTACTTCTGTGCTACAGTGGCAGGTGGCTTCGTGTAAACCCCCCCCCCCCCCCCCCGCCTCCCCCCACCCCACCACCACCTCCCCTTCCTGTGAATCGCATAGAGCAGTGCCACCTAGCCACTATAAGTGCGCTCCATAAATGCTGTTAACTATTATTATTTATTAGTATAACTATTACTTAACTAAGAGTGAACGAGTGACTGAGCCGTGTGATATGCATGAACGAGTCACTGCGAGTGGGTGAGTGAGTGAGTGATTGAGTGAGTAATCGATATAACTGAGAGAGTGAACGGGTGATTGTGTCATGTGACGTGTATGGATGAATGAGTAACAGTGAGTGAGTGAGCGATGCTGTGAGCGAACAGTGTGAATAGGACACTACAGACATCACACACACACACACACACACACACACACACACACACACACACACACACACACACACACACACACACACACACACACACACCCCTGTGTCATCCTCGTCATTTTCAAAACGACGAGAACTTCCACAGTTTCCTCTAATACAGCACCGCCCCCCCCCCCCACCCCTCCCCCACCCCTCCTGCCCCATCTCTGCCGATGACAAGCTAACAACCCGCATCAGAAAGCACGTCACGCGAGTCGCTGCCTCCCCCTCCCCTCCCCCTGTGGCTTGTGTGTGAAGAAAACAACAACAGCGACTACACCGATGGAAGTCGTCACATAACAGTCCAAGCCCACGCCGCCAGCGACACCAACTGCACGCACGAAATTGTCGTTGTCAGCGGTTTTGACGGGGACGCGCAGGACTGAAATGGGATTATATTGGCTGCTGCTGTTGTTGCTTTTTGCTGCTCGGGCGGATTTGTCTTGTTGGAACAGGATTTCCACCGGAGCCTGCAGCCCGCAAAAACCACCCGCGTTTCCCGCTTGTTTTTGCTCCATCGAGTCTTCTTTCTTTCATTCTTGCTTGCCTCCTTTCGGGTAAAGTGCAGTTAAGGGCGACATGCGCTTAAATCTTTATCCTTGTGTAATAAGTATCACTATTGTCATTATCATCATCAGCGTCGTCATCTTTCGTTAAAATACTGAGAGAATCCGAGCCTTCCGTCTCGGAGACAACACGGGTATCAGCTAGATCACTCACAGACAGACTACGTGGATGTCTGTTTAGCTCGCAGACAACACGGGTGTCTGGTGAGGTGTTAGACTGACAACATGGATGTTTTGCTACATCACAGACTGACAACATGGGCGTTTTGTTACATCACAGACAACATGGGTGTTTTGTTACATCACATTGCTACATCACAGACTTACAACATGGGTGTTTTGTTACATCACAGACAACATGGGTGTTTTGTTACATCACAGACAACATGGGTGTTTCGTTACATCACAGACAGCATGGGTGTTTTGTTACATCACATTGCTACATCACAGACTTACAACATGGGTGTTTTGTTACATCACAGACAACATGGGTGTTTTGTTACATCACAGACAACATGGGTGTTTCGTTACATCACAGACAACATGGGTGTTTTGTTACATCACATTGCTACATCACAGACTGACAACATGGATGTTTTGTTACATCACAGACAACATGGGAGTTTCGTTACATCACAGACAACATGGGTGTTTTGTTCCATCACAGACATGGGTGTTTTGTTACATCACAGACAACATGTGTGTTTTGTTACATCACAGACATGGGTGTTTTGTTCCATCACAGACATGGGTGTTTTGTTACATCACAGACAATATGAGTGTTTTTTTACATCACAGACAACATGGTGTTTTGTTCCATCACAAACATGGGTGTTTTGTTACATTACAGACAACATGGGTGTTTTGTTACACCACAGGCAGACAACATGGGTGTTTTGTTACATCACAAACAACATGGGTATTTTGTTACATCACAGACAGCACGGGTGTTTTCTTACATCACAGAAAACATGGGTGTTTTGTTACAACACAGACAGCATGGGTGTTTTGTTACATCACAGAAAACATGGGTGTTTTGTTACAACACAGACAGCATGGGTGTTTTGTTACATCGTAGACAAACAACATGGATGTTTTGTTACATCAAAGACAGACAACATTGGTGTTTTGTTACATCACAGACAACGTGGGTGTTTTGTTACATCACAGACAGACAACATGGGTGTTTTGTTACATCACAGACAGACAACATGGGTGTTTGGTTACATCACAGACAACATGGGTGTTTGGTTACATCACAGACAACATGGGTGTTTTGTTACATCACAAACAACATGGGTGTTTTGCTACATCATAGACAGCATTGATTTTTTTTACATCATAGACAGACAACATGGGTTGTTTTCACATCACAGACAGACAACATGGATGGGTTTATTTTTATATTTTTTATATTTTTTAACTTCATTAACTGAGAAAACCGTTTCGTTGTCGTCTGAACTCAGTCACAATTCATCAGCTGCCTGCCGCTTTAGAAGACGTACGTTAGAAATCCACCCTTCCCAAGACGGTCGAGGGCTGTGTGTGGAATTAACGTGGAAATGTATTCTGTTCGGTGCGCTGCCGGTGCCCCGTAAGATACGGCCACGAGTTCCAGTGTACGTCTGCAGAGAGTGCGTGCGCCAAAGTTCCGGCATTTCACAAGCGTTAGCACAACAGCGGGAGTTGTCATGCAGAAAACATCACCAGCAACGCAGAAAACACTCCGGAGTGGTTTTCACACCGAAACTGCTTTTGGCGTGTGAAACTGGAAAGGGGGTGCCTAAGGGGTGTGTGTGTGTGTGTGTGTGTGTGTGTGGTGTGTGTGTGTGTGTGTGTGTGTGTGTGTGTCTATGTGTGTGTGTGGTGTGTGTGTGTGTGTGTGTGTGTGTGTGTGTGTGTGTGTGTGTGTGTGTGTGTGTGTGTTTTGTTGTGTGTGTGTGTGTGTGTGTGTGTGTGTGTGTGTGTGTGTGTGTGTGTGTGTGTGTGTGTGTGTGTGTGTAGTGTGTGTGTGTGTGTGTGTGTGTGTGTGTGTGTGTGTGTGTGTGTGTGTATGTGGTGTGTGTGTGGTTGTGTTGTTGTGTGTGTGTGTGTGTGTGTGTGTGTGTGTATCTATGTGTGTGTGTGTGTGGTGTGTGTGTGGGTGTGTGTGTGTGTGTGTGTGTTCTATGTGTGTGTGTGTGTGTGTGTGTGTGTGTGTGTGTGTGTGTGTGTGTGTGTGTGTATCTATGTGTGTGTGTGTGTGTGTGTGTGTGGTGTGTGTGTGTGTGTGTGTGTGTGTGTGTGTGTGTGTATCTATGTGTGTGTGTGTGTGTGTGTGTGTTGTGTGTGTGTGTGTGTGTGTGTGTGTGTGTGTGTGTGTATCTTCTATTGTGTGTGTGTGTTGTGTGGGGGGGGTGGTGTCTTTGTGTGTGTGTGTGTGTGTGTGTGTGTGTGTGTGTGTGTGTGTGTGTGTGTGTGTGTGTGTGTGTGTGTGTGTAGTTATTGTTGTGTGTGTGTGTGTGTGTGGTTGTGTGTGGGGTGTGTGTGTGTGTGTGTGTGTGTGTGTGTGTGTGTGTGTGTGTGTGTATCTATTGTGTGTGTGTGTGTGTGTGTGTGTATTATTAGTGTGTGGTGTGTTGTGTGTGTGTGTGTTATCTATGTGTGTGTGTGTGTGTGTGTGTGTGTGTGTGTGTGGTGTGTGTGTGTGTGTGTGTGGTGTGTGTATCTATCTATGTGTGTGTGTGGTGTGTGTGTGTGTGTGTGTGTGTGTGTGTGTGTATGTGTGGTGTGTGTGTGTGTATCTATGTGTGTGTGTGTGTGTGTGTGTGTGTGTGGTGGTGTGTGGTGTGTGGCGTGCGTGGTGCTCGTGGTGTGTGTGGGTGGTGCGTGCGTGCGTGTGTGTTGTGTGTGTGTGGGTGGTTTGTGTGTGTGTGTGTGTGTGTGTGTGTGTGTGTGTGTTGTGGTGTGTGTGTGTGTGTGTGTGTATAGAGAAGGAGATGGAGAGAGAGAGAGAGAGAGAGAGAGAGAGAGAGAGAGACAGAGACAGAGACAGAGACAGAGACAGACAGACAGACAGACAGACAGACAGAGAGTGTCACTGTGTGTGCTTTTTGTACCAACAAAACACCCAGACTGTTGGACGGGCCAGAAGTGGCGGTTTTCAAGGAGCGGTGTCGAGGTACATCACAACAGCGCACGAAAGCCGACGTGTTGTCACTTTGTGCAGCAAACGATGGCCTCCTCACTTTGTGCAGCAAACGATGGCCTCCTCACCCCAAAGTGGACCCGGCGGCCAAGCACCGGCATCCGCTAAAACGGTCCTTTAGAAATGAATTCAATCGCGCCTTTCCCTCATTGGAGCCACAGTTGTCTCCCTTGCCTCGTGCCGCTTGTCGCCGAGTTGCCGAACCAGCTGTTGGGGCCGCTTTTCAACCCACAGTCACTGGGCCGCCACAGTGGTCACAGCTCGCCGATAAACACCACAGTCACTGGGCCGCCACAGTGGTCACAGATCGCCGATAAACACCACAGTCACTGGGCCGCCACAGTGGTCACAGCTCGCCGATAAACACCACAGTCACTGGGCCGCCACAGTGGTCACAGCTCGCCGATAAACACCACAGTCACTGGGCCGCCACAGTGGTCACAGCTCGCCGATAAACACCACAGTCACTGGGCCGCCACAGTGATCACAGCTCGCCGACAAACACCACAGAGGTTCGTGCCCATGTCTGACTGAAGGCAGATGGGGCGACTAGTAGCGACAGTGCCGTCTTGGAGACCAGCGTTTTTGCAGTTTCCAACTTGACCGGTCGTCCAACGGGACACAGCCAACTGCCCACTGCCGCCTGAAACAGACAATACCAAACGTCTGTCTCATCATTGCCTGTAACAGACACTACCAAACATCTGTCTCATCATTGCCTGTAACAGACACTACCAAACATCTCAGTCTCATCACCGTCTGAAACAGACAATACCTAACATCTCAATCTCATCACTGCCAGAAACAGACAATAACAAACATCTCAGTCTCCTCACTGCCTGAACCTGACAATACCAACCTGAACCAGACAACACCAAACGTTTTGGTCTCATCAGTCACTGCCTGAACCGTGCGGACAATACCAAATGCCACTGTTTCCTCTCCGTTTGAACCAGACAATTCCAAACCCTGAACCAAACCGTAGTTCAAAACCCTGAACCAGACGATACCAAACCTTGAATCAGATAATACCAGACCTTGACCCTGACAATATCAAACTGAACCAGACAACACCAGACCTTTTAGTCTCATCAGCCACTGCCTGAACCGTGCAGACAATACCAAATGTCACTGTTTCCTCTCCGTTTGAACCAGACAATTCCAAACCCTGAACCAGACAACACCAAACCTTTAAGTCTCATCAGTCACTGCCTAAACCGTGTAGACAATACCAATCTCTGTATCCTCTGCGTTTGAACCAGATATTTCCAAACCCTGAACCAAACCGCAGTTCAAAACCCTGAACCAGACAATACCAAACCTTGAACCAGACAATATCAAACCTTGAACCAGACAATATCAAATCCTGAATCAAATCGCAGTTCAAAACCCTGAACCAGACAATACCAAACCCCGTGTCAAACAATTCAAAAACCCGAAGCCCACAATTCCAAACCCTGAGCCTAACAATGCTAACCTCTTACTCACTGCCTCAACAGACAATACCAGTGTCTCCGCTTTCTGAACTAGCCAGTACTGAACCTGTTAGTTTACCACTGCCTGAACCAGCCAATACTTAACCTGTTAATTTCACCACTGCCTGAACTAACCACTATTAGTTTCACCACTGCCTGAACCAGCCAATGAAAACCTTCCTAATTTCCCTACTAAGCCATTTGTCAGTTTATTGGAATAGGTCAGCGCGGTGTTGAAGAACTGGAGATGTACATGCACAGAAAGCCGCGGAATCCAGTGACATCGCATCACCATCGGCTATTGTGAACAGGTAGCCTGCACAGAAGGAAGAGCAAGGGTCCATCCCATTCTATGGTCAACCCCACTCTATGGTCCACCTCACTCTATGGTCCACCCCGCTCTATTTGCCCACCCTGCTCTATGGTCCACTCCACTCTATGGTCCACCCCACTATATAGTCCACCCCAGTATATGGTCCACCCCACTCTATGGTCCACCCCACTCTATGGTCCACCCTGCTCTATGGTCCACCCCACTCTATGGTCCACCTCACTCTATGGTCCACCCCACTCTATGGTCCACCCCACAATATAGTCCACCCCAGTATATGGTCCACCCCACTCTATGGTCCACCCCACTCTATGGTCCACCTCGCTGTATAGTCCACCCCAGTACATGGTCCACCCCACTCTATGGTCCACCCCACTCTATGGTCCACCCCACAATATAGTCCACCCCAGTATATGGTCCACCCCACTCTATGGTCCACCCCACTCTATGGTCCACCCCACTCTATGGTCCACCTCGCTATATAGTCCACCCCAGTACATGGTCCACCCCACTCTATGGTCCACCCCACTCTATGGTCCACATCACTCTGCAGGCCTCGTTTTCCGGAACCCGTCCTTCAAAGGTGGACGGAGGAAGAACGTCTGTCGGAAACCCATGCTTGGAGCTTGGGGTCTACCGTCCATCTTGTCAGGCCACTGTCGAGCATCGCTTTCCGGCACCTTCCTCCAGGATGTCGTAAACCGGTGCTTGGAGTTTGCCACTGAGGGTGGAGGGTTTGCCATTGCAGCCACTGGGGGTGGAGGGTTTGCCATTGCAGCCACCGGGGGTGGAAGGTTTGCCATTGCAGCCACTGGGGGTGGAGGGTTTGCCACTGCAGCCATTATGGGTGGAGGGTTTGCCATTGCAGCCATTATGGTTGGAGGGTTTGCCATTGGAGCCATCAGGGGTGGAGGTTTTGCCATCAGGGGGTGAGGGTTTGCCATCAGGGGGGGAGGGTTTGCCATTGGAGCCATCAGGGGTGGAGGGTTTGCCATTGGAGCCATTAGGGGTGGAGGTTTTGCCATCAGGGGTGGAGGTTTTGCCATCAGGGGTGGAGGGTTTGCCATCAGGGGTGGAGGGTTTGCCATTGGAGCCATCAGGGGTGGAGGTTTTGCCATCAGGGGTGGAGGGTTTGCCATTGGAGCCATTAGGGGTGGAGGGTTTGCCATCAGGGGTGGAGGGTTTGCCATTGGGGGTAGAGGGTTTGCCATTGGGGGTGGAGTGTTTGCCATTAGGGGTGGAGGGTTTGCCATTGGAGCCATTAGGGGTGGAGGGTTTGCCATTGGGGTGGAGGGTTTGCCATTAGGGGTGGAGGGTTTGCCATTGGGGTGGAGGGTTTGCCATTGGGGGTGGAGGGTTTGCCATTGGGGGTGGAGGTTTGACATTGGGGGTCAGTGTAGGGTGGCGATAGGGGGTGGGGGTGGGTGGGGGGTCAATGAGTTTATACCGGCGTGATCTGCCAGATACTGAAGCGATAGTCAACAGTGTAGGTGTGTCTGTTAGTGCATGGGGTATTACTAGTCAAGATAGGATACAGCTTCTACTCACTGGTGTCAGCTGGGTGCCGCTTTGGTCCGCATCCTGTTGCGTGCATACAGCCGGATATCTAAAACTGAGAATGTGACACAGTCTTGTAAATGTAGATGTCGTAGTGGATTTTAGACTGAGCTAGAGAACAGCAAATATTGCCCAGCGAATCTGCGTGTGTCGTGATTTGTCCAGAATGCCAGCGGCTACCTCTTCATCACCTTTTGTGTACCGCGACTGACTGAAGAAGCGCGCGCTTGGTTAACTAATCAATAACTGATCTGTCAGCCGCCATAGCAGAAGTCGCTTGCTGCTGTCTCGCTTTCCTCTCGCTCAGACGTTTCCTCGCTGATAAATCTGTTAATGTATTATTTTCTTGCCGGTTGGGCTCATTTTCCCTTCCCTCACACCTTTCTGGGCGAGTGGAGTGGAGCGGCGGACTGCTGCGGGCTGGCGACCGATGGCTAGTTTGGCCTCTCGCCGTCCTCTGATTGAAAAGCGATCGGTCCCGCTGCTCTAGCTGCCGTTCTGTGAATACTGAGCGCCGGGTAGAGCCAGAAAAAAAAAGGGTACTAGCAGCGTATAATTCCAGTTGACCCTTCCCCACCCCCGCCCCCCACCCCCCACTACCCCACACCCCCTCCATGCGACAGTGGCTACGGCCTGGGTCCCGTGGACTTCGCGAGGTGATGCCCGACATCATGACACGGCACCGCTTGATGCTTTGCTTTGATTGCACTTCCGCTCCCAGTGAGCAGCGGGAGTGGGGAGTCTAGTCGCTTTAAAGCCCGACAGACACGAGTGTTGATACTAGGCCTCACTCCCCAGCCGTTGGGATTGTGACATTACCTGCTGCTTGGGAGAGGGGGCGGGGGCGGGGGGACGGGGCGAGCGACGGGGCGAGAGAGAGAGAGAGAGAGAGAGAGAGAGAGAGAGAAGCAGGCCAGAGACTTCTCCGGCCTGAGCTGACACGGCGTGGAAGCTTATCTCTAATTGCCGGAGTTGAGAGTGGCTGTGTGCGCCGTGTGATCCCTGTTTGAACAGTGGCCGCTCTCCGCTGCCGGGTGAGTGAGTGAGGGACTTGTTCCGCGGCCTCTCCTCTCGCCACTGTGGCGGAATGGACGCACCCAACGGGAGGGGGGACGGGCTGGGACGGCGCGCGCCCCGACACCATTGATTGATACCGGCTGAGAGGAGATGATAGCTTCAGTTAGTCTACAGACTGTTATTGGCATTGAATTACTGGCACCTCCAGGCCAGCTTTGCGCTCTCCCTGCCGCCCCCTCCTCTTCCTCCCTCCTCAAGCCTCTCCTTCTGCGGCCCAGCGCGCGCTCCTCGGCCAGTGGGAACAATTGGCCGCGATCATCTGCCGGGCCGTCTTGCCTGTGATCAGCTGAGAAGGGACACGCGCTAAAAGAGCGCGAGCTGTTATTATTGTGTGTCTGTGTGTGCGTGCACTGGCCTTTTCACGTGGGGCAGTGAGAGAGCGCGACAGAGCAGGGGGCTCACCGTGTGGGTAATGGACCCCTCATTGTCGCCTCATTGATCGTAAGTATGCTCCGCTCTGCTTCTTACCTGCCTCTCTTCCTTCCTTCCTTCCTCCGCTCCCTCTACGCTTCCCTGCTCTTGCTCTCTCGCTTGTGTCGGCTATTTCACGCTCTGCCGGCCGCCTGCCCACAAGGGGGACAGTCACGCCGCCTCCAGCCACTCGTCACGAGCCGCACGTGCCACTCAGGGTTTGGTCAGGGGTTGTTTCCCCTGCTCCAGCGGCTCCCTTGCCTCCCACTCGCCTTGCCAAACATGTTGGCGTTGCGCGGGTGGCGCTGGCTATTAGCGATGGTGTTGATGTATCGGGCGGTCTTAATCAGGCGGTGGGAGGGATGAGCTGTTTGGAGAAACAATGAAGTCGTGGACACGCCGCGCAAATTCGGCGGTTAGCGGTGGCGCCGCTGATTGGAAAATGCTGTTATATAGACAATTAGTACCCCATCCTAATTAATGCCTGATGGGGTATTGTGATTGGTGCGTTTGTCCACCCGTTCGTGTGTGTGGAGTAACGTGGTTTTCTCGGGCATTACAAAATCAAATGTCTCTGATGATAGTACGTACTTCGCTTTATTCGACCACAATTTGTAATTATTTTTTTAGTGAACTTGACCTTATTTAAAAGTGACTGTGGCATCGGTTAGTTAAAAGTGAAAGTATGAATTTCTGAGTACTTTTTCATCGGATCAAGTTCAAACTCTGTACGCTTCTTAGATGCATGGGCCCGACCATTCTTTATGCTAATTTTGACGTTGATCTGTGTTTATCGGTTGAAGATGGTTCTTGATATTTAACGTCTGACTAGGTCAACACCGAAGGTCACATGAGGACGAAACACGATTGATTAAAAATTACCAGTCAAACTGTTCACCTCATGAGTCTGGTAGTCTGCTCGCAGGCTGTTTACGTCGCTGGTTACCTTGCGTCTGAAGAGGAGTTGAAAAAAATGGAGCTGAATGAACCTGGAATGCACACAGTAGAAAGACGGGACACTTGATAGCATGAAAAGCTGTAGGTCTGACCTGTTCCAGGCTTACAACACGGAACCTTTGGTGTCTCTCAGGGTTGGTACTTAAAGTTTCTGCCAAATACGGAAATGCGACAATGTTACCGTCCGGAAGATAAACGCGATTAGGGGGGCTATTCGCTGATCATAGATATGGCCATCCGCGGCTGCCGGGTATCGAACCCTCAACCTTCCGATCACGAGTCCGGCGACACTGTACCTCTGACGTCCCCTGTTGCTGCTGCTACTGACTAGCAATGACGATAGGCTACAGCTACTGATCTAGCAAGTGACGATAGGCTACAGCTACTGCTACTGACTTAGCAATGACGATAGGCTACAGCTACTGATTAGCAGTGACGATAGGCTACAGCTACTGCTACTGATAGCAATGACGATAGGCTACAGCTACTGATTAGCAGTGACGATAGGCTACAGCTACTGCTACTGACTAGCAATGACGATAGGCTACAGCTACTGATTAGCAGTGACGATAGGCTACAGCTACTGCTACTGACTAGCAATGACGATAGGCTACAGCTACTGATTAGCAGTGACGATAGGCTACAGCTACTGCTACTGACTAGCAATGACGATAGGCTACAGCTACTGATTAGCAGTGACGATAGCTACAGCTACTGCTACTGACTAGCAATGACGATAGGCTACAGCTACTGACTAGCAGTGACGATAGCTACAGCTACTGCTACTGACTAGCAATGACGATAGGCTACTGCTACTGACTAGCAATGACGATAGGCTACTGCTACCGACTTAGCAATGACGATAGGCTACTGATACCGACTAGCAGTGACGATAGGCTACTGCTATCGTACTAGCAATGACGATAGGCTACTGCTATCGACTAGCAGTGACGATAGGCTACTGCTATTGACTAGCAATGACAATAGGCTACTGCTAGTTGACTAACAATGACGATAGGCTACTGCTACTGACTAGCAATGACGATAGGCTACTGCTATGCACTGATAACAATGACGATAGGCTACTGCTACTGACTAGCAATGACGATAGGCTACAGCTATCGACTAGCAATGACGATAGGCTACTGCTATCGACTAGCAATGACGATAGGCTACTGCTACCGATTAGCAATGATGTTAGGCTACTGATACCGACTAGCAGTGACGATAGGCTACTGCTGTCGACTAGCAGTGACGATAGGCTACTGCTACTGACTAGCAGTGACGATAGGCTACTGCTATCGATTAGCAGTCATGATAAGCAGTGACGATAGGCTACTGCTACCGACTAGCAATGACGATAGGCTACTGCTACCGATTAGCAGTCATGATAAGCAGTGACGATAGGCTACTGCTACCGACTAGCAATGACGATAGGCTACTGCTACCGATTAGCAATGATGTTAGGCTACCGATACCGACTAGCAGTGACGATAGGCTACTGCTACTGACTAGTAGTGATGATAGGCTACTGCTGTTGACTAGCAATGACAATAGGCTACTGCTATTGACTAGCAATGACGATAGGCTACTGCTACTGACTAGCAATGGCAATAGACTACTGCTGTTGACTAACAATGACAATAGGCTACTGCTACTGACTAGCAATGACGATAGGCTACTGCTACTGCTACTGACTAACAATGACGATAGGCTACTGATACTGCTACTGACTAGCAATGACGATAGACTACTGATACTGACAAGTAGTGACGATAGGCTACTACTACTGACTAATAAAGACGATAGGCTACTGCTATCGATTAGCAATGACGATAGGCTAGACGATAGGCTACTGCTACCGACTATCAGTGACGATAGGCTACTCGTGGCAGTGAATAGAACTGTGAGGACATGCTATGGGCAAAGGGCCACACAGGGTCGGCAGCCAGATGACCAACAGAGAGGGTGAGGGGGGGGGGGGGGGGACCTGGTCACGCCTCTAGTGGTGGGATTAGCCACCAGCCGCAGTCTGTTTGCTCGCTGGGCCCCACAGTTGTCGCTGGAACATTCCATTATATTATCTACACACCTTCTGTCCCGCTCCCATCGGGGGCAGGGTGTCGGGTGGACTGACTAAGGACTGAAACGGGTACCCTACAGCTCTCGGTGACTATGGCAAAACGAGAAGGGGTGTATGTGTGTGAGGTGGGTGGTGCGTGGGGAGGGGGGGGGGGGAGGGTATGGACTCGTGGGAGAAGAGCTTTGCTTGTTGACATTATATCGTGGTGCTGTGATAAGCGTTTCGTGGTCCCTGTGTACCTACCTGCCCCTTCTATCTGGCTATTTAGTTTCAGCCTTCGCCGGCCGTCGAAGAGCTGAATGGGGAGAGCGAGGTTGAGTCCTGCATGCAATCAGTCGATCAGTCTTTACACACACACTGCTTACGTTATTGCATAAGCAGCCCCGAAACCGCCATGCGAAATGAAAGCGAAATGAAAGCGACAGTCATGTTCTGGTCCCCAAACAAAATCTGATTGTGACCGATACTCTTTCGTTGGCAGTGTTGTGTGACCGTTGTCATTGTGTGATTGTTGTCGCGTTACGGTTGTGTGGTGGTTAACGCTCTTAACATAACGGTTGTGTGGTGGTTAACATTGTGTGATAGTTATCATTGTACAGTATGAAACAGTATAATAACTTATACCGTTTTTATTTAGTTTCATAAGAAAGTGTTTCTTACATACGAGTATATTATACTATTTACTTACACTTTTGATTAATTGATTGCTATCACGGTGTGATCATTACCCTGTGGTTGTTATCATTGTGTGATCATTACTGTGTGATTGTTATCATTGTGTGATCATTACCCTGTGCTTGTTATCATTTGTGTTGTCATCACTCATCTATGATTGTTATCATTTTGTAACCATTACCCTGTGTTTGTTATAATTGTGTGGTCATTACCCTGAGGTTGTTATCATTGTGTGATCATTACCCTGTGATTGTTATCATTGTGTGATCATTACTGTGTGGTTGTTATCATTGTGTGCTTGTTATCATTTGTGTTGTCATCACTCGATCTATGATTGTTATCATTGTGTAATAATTATTCTGCGAAAGTTATCACTGTGTGATCATTACCCTGTCATTGTTATCATTGTGTGGTCATTACCCTGTGATTGTTATCATTGTGTGATCATTACCCTTTGGCTACCATTGTGTGATCATTACTCTGTGATTGTTTTCACTGTCTGACCTATACCATGTGATTGTTATTGTTGTATAAAGTCATGGCCCTGTGATTGTTATAATTGTGTGATAATCACTAGATCTGTGATTGTTATCATTGTGTGAGCATTGGCTTGTGATTATTATCATTGTGTGATCATCACCCTGTGTTATAAGTGTGTGATGATCACTCGATCTGTGATTGTTATCATTGTGTGATCACCGCCATCTATTATAAGTGTGTGAAGATCACTCGATCTGTGATTGTTATGATTGTGTGATCATTACCCTGTGTTATGGTTGTCAGATGATCACTCGATCTGTAATTGTTATTGTGTGATCACCACCCTATGATTATCATTGTGCGATGATCATTCTGTGGATGTTGTCAACGTGCGGACATTACCTTGTGATTGTTATCATTGTGTGATGATCAGTGTGTGACTGTTATCATTGTGTAATCATTAGCGTGTAATTGATGTCATTGTATGATCATCATCTGCGATTGTTGTCATTGTGTAATCACCACTCTGCGATTGTTGTCATTGATCATGTGATTGTTATCATTGTGTGATCATGGTCATGTGATTGATATTGTGTGATCATGGTCATGTGATTGTTATCGTTGTGTGATCTTGGCCATGTGGTTGTTATCATTATGTGATCATGGCCATGTGATTATCATTGTGTGATCATGGCCATGTGGTTGTTATCGCTGTATAATCATTGCCCTGTCATCGGTAGTTGCTGTTTGTGATGTCCGTGCAACAGGAAGGGGGGCGAAGCGGTCAGCCGCTCGTGTCCTGTGCCACTAAGTGTGTAGTCCCTCGCAAGTCAGCCACCCGTAACCTGTCTGCCACTAAGTGTGTAGTCCCTCAGAAGTCAGCCACCCGTAACCTGTCTGCCACTAAGTGTGTAGTCCCTCAGAAGTCAGCCACCCGTAACCTGTCTGCCACTAAGTGTGTAGTCCCTCAGAAGTCAGCCACCCGTAACCTGTCTGCCACTAAGTGTGTAGTCCCTCACAAGTCAGCCATTTGACCGGGATTACTATTAGGAACTCTATGATTATGGAGAATAAAATAAAGAAATAAACGTGACACACACAACACACACACACACAACACACACACACACACACACACACACACACACACACACACACACACGCTATTCTCGGTTTAGTTCAAGATGCTATCTAAGCGTCCAGGAGTGCCCATAATAGTGCACTGTGTCCGCCTGCCAGATGCTGGCCCGTTTTTTTGAAATTGCAGTGTTGGTTTGATCTGTACCCAAAGCGGGCAGTGGGATATCTGACTTGTCCTCAGGTCCGATCATATGTCTGATTTGCGCAATATGAAGAGTGCCCTGCAGGATGTCTAATCTGTTCCTAACGTGGGCCCTGAAATGTCTCTGTCCTCAAGCGGCAATAAGATGTCTGATCTGTCCTCAAGGCGGTAGTAAGATGTCTGATCTGTCCTCAAGCGGCAATAAGATGTCTGATCTGTCCTCAAGCGGCAATAAGATGTCTGATCTGTCCTCAAGCGGCAATAAGATGTCTGATCTGTCCTCAAGGCGGCAATAAGATGTCTGATTTGTCCTCAAGGTGGACAATACAATGTCTGATCTGTCCTCAAGGTGGACAATACAATGTCTGATCTGTCCTCAAGGTAGGCCATACAATGTCTGATCTGTCCTGAAGGCGGGCAGTACGATGGCTGAACTGTCCTGTAAAGGCCGCTCTTTATTAAGCTTTTCCGACTTGTCAAAGTCCCACTTGGCGAATGTGTCTTCGGTCACTTGGGTTTTTGATAATGTTTAAAAGAGCAGGCTATCCGCGCCCAGGACGATCCTGACGATTTTCCTCAGAAACGTCCCTTTTTGTTTGTTTAGAACTATTCTTGCAACAGGGATCAGATGGGCCCCACATCACCCGCCTATGCTCCCACAGGGCAATACAAACTCCAACCTTATCCTCGGTGGTGGCAGACGTTTCTTCTTCTATTTTCCGCAGGTCCGACAGTCTCTTAGAAGTAAACAATGGCCGACGACCTGGTCACATCATAGAGTGACTAGCCAAGTAGTGGTCAGTGTCGGCCCTTTCGCCAAGACTTCGCACAAGACTTGCGATGTACCTTCGATAGAGAAAGAACTTGGCGAAAGCTGGATGAAGTGGCCGAAGGTACTTTGCCAAACGACTTGGCGCTGTTCTACGAACGCCCAGTAAGACGTGTTGCCTGATTTGGCCCTAAGGCAGACGATGACATGGAGATAGATCTGTGCTAAGTATTGTACACACGAACAAACGTTCACTTCTCTGTCTCTTTTCGGCAACCAGCTGATCTGACTGCGGGGCCGTTTGATAGTTCTCGCATTATCGCAGATGTTAGTTGGGATCTGTTGCAGACGTTTATCCGAGCGATCAGTGGTGGTGTGAAGTTGGTGATGTCTGATGGCGCTGTGTGATAGAGCGGTGGTGTGAAGTTGGTGATGTCTGATGGCGCTGTGTGATAGAGCGGTGGTGTGAAGTTGGTGAGGTCTGATGGCGCTGTGTGATAGAGCGGTGGTGTGAAGTTGGTGATGTCTGATGGCGCTGTGTGATAGAGCGGTGGTGTGAAGTTGGTGAGGTCTGATGGCGCTGTGTGATAGAGCGGTGGTGTGAAGTTGGTCAAATCTGATGGCGATCTGTGTGATCAGGGCTGTGGTGTGAAGTTGGTGAGGTCTAATGGCGCTGTCTGATGATGATGATGATGATGATGATTGCTTTTATATATCGCTCTTCTCCGCTCTCGAGCAGACTCACTGCGCTCGCATGTGATATTACATGAGTGACTAGCTTTTTATAGCGCGTTTTTGAATATTCACCGAAGTGGTGTACTTACAGCGTTGGCAGCGGTGCCACATGAAACAGATGCTGTCTCGGCGCAAGTTCTGTGTACACCATACAACCATGCACCATGTCACTTCATGCAAAGCCACATACGTAAGGTGTATGCGTGTTTAGCTGTAACCTGCCACCTGCACTTTCGGCGGATTGACCGGGATCTTTTTACATTCTACTGCGGTAACACGGGGGTGGAACGGATACCGAAATAAGAGTCAGCACAGAAAGATGACACTGGAGAAGAAAATTCTCCCGCCGCTCCTGCCGGGACTCGAACCCGCGACCTTTCGATCATGAGTCCGACGCTGTGTGATGAGGGCTGTGGAGGGAAGTTGGTGAGGTCTGATGACGCTGTGTGATGAGGGCTGTGGAGGGAAGTTGGTGAGGTCTGATGACGCTGTGTGATGAGGGCTGTGGTGTGAAGTTGGTGAGGTCTGATGACGCTGTGTGATGAGGGCTGTGGAGGGAAGTTGGTGAGGTCTGATGGCGCCGTGTGATGAGGGCTGTGGAGGGAAGTTGGTGAGGTCTGATGACGCTGTGTGATGAGGGCTGTGGAGGGAAGTTGGTGAGGTCTGATGACGCTGTGTGATGAGGGCTGTGGTGTGAAGTTGGTGAGGTCTGATGGCGCCGTGTGATGAGGGCTGTGGAGGGAAGTTGGTGAGGTCTGATGGCGCCGTGTGATGAGGGCTGTGGAGGGAAGTTGGTGAGGTCTGATGGCGCTGTGTGATGAGGGCTGTGGAGGGAAGTTGGTGAGGTCTGATGGCGCCGTGTGATGAGGGCTGTGGAGGGAAGTTGGTGAGGTCTGATGGCGCTGTGTGATCAGGGCTGTGGAGGGAAGTTGGTGAGGTCTGATGGCGCTGTGTGATGAGGGCTGTGGAGGGAAGTTGGTGAGGTCTGATGGCGCTGTGTGATCAGGGCTGTGGAGGGAAGTTGGTGAGGTCTGATGGCGCTGTGTGATCAGGGCTGTGGAGGGAAGTTGGTGAGGTCTGATGGCGCTGTGTGATCAGGGCTGTGGAGGGAAGTTGGTGAGGTCTGATGGCGCTGTGTGATGAGGGCTGTGGAGGGAAGTTGGTGAGGTCTGATGGCGCTGTGTGATCAGGGCTGTGGAGGGAAGTTGGTGAGGTCTGATGGCGCTGTGTGATGAGGGCTGTGGAGGGAAGTTGGTGAGGTCTGATGGCGCTGTGTGATGAGGGCTGTGGAGGGAAGTTGGTGAGGTCTGATGGCGCCGTGTGATGAGGGCTGTGGAGGGAAGTTGGTGAGGTCTGATGGCGCTGTGTGATCAGGGCTGTGGAGGGAAGTTTCTGGTGATGGTCTGATGGCGCCGTGTGATGAGGGCTGTGGAGGGAAGGTTGGTGAGTCTGATGGCGCGTGTGATCAGGGCTGTGAGAGGAAGTTGGTGAGGTCTGATGGCGCCTGTGTGATCAGGGCTGTGAGAGGGAACTGGTGATGTCTGATGGCGCGTGTGATGAGGCTGTGGGGGAGGGTAGTTGCTGCAGTGTGTATGGCTGGGACAGGACAGGGGAGGGAGGCGCGTGTGCATCAGGTGTGGGACAAGCTGTGTGTTGGGGGGGTGGGAGTGGGGGGGCTCAGTGAAGAATTGGGACAGGACATGGAGAGGGGGCCGCTCAGTTGACTCCAGTGAAAATTGGGACAGCATGGGGGGGGGGATGCTCAGTGACTCAGTGAAATTGGGACAGCATGGGGGGGGGTGCTCAGTTGACTCAGTGAAAATTGGGACAGCATGGGGGGGGGGTGCTCAGTTGACTCAGTGAAAATTGGGACAGCATGGGGGGGTGTGCTCAGTTGACTCAGTGAAAATTGGGACAGCATGGGGGGGGGGTGCTCAGTTGACTCAGTGAAAATTGGGACAGCATGGGGGGGGTGCTCAGTTGACTCAGTGAAAATTGGGACAGCATGGGGGGGGTGCTCAGTTGACTCAGTGAAAATTGGGACAGCATGGGGGGGTGTCAGTTGCTCAGGAAAATTGGGACGCATGGGGGGGTGCTCAGTTGACTCAGGAAAATTGGGACAGCATGGGGTGGAGGGTGCGGGGTCTCAGTTGACTCAGTGAAAATTGGGACAGCATGGGGGGGGGGGGTGCTCAGTTGACTCAGTGAAAATTGGGACAGCATGGGGGGAGGGTGCTCAGTTGACTCAGTGAAAATTGGGACAGCATGGGGGGGGGTGCTCAGTTGACTCAGTGAAAATTGGGACAGCATGGGGGGGGGTGCTCAGTTGACTCAGTGAAAACTGGGACAGCATGGGGGGGGGGGGGGTGCTCAGTTGACTCACAGTGAAAATGGGACAGCATGGGGGGGGGGGGTGCTCAGTTGACTCACATTGAAAACTGGGACAGCATGGGGGGGGGGGGGGGGTGCTCAGTTGACTCACAGTGAAAATTGGGACAGCATGAAACTCTTCAACTGATTCTTTAAAATTTCATGTGACCTTTAATGTGGTAAAGTCATCAAAACATTTAGAACGTGTCCAGTTTGATAGACGTTACATCACACAAATATTTAAAGAACTCTGGCTTTTGATCAACATCCGAGAGGCCTTTGTCAAGACAGGAAATGCGTCAGTTATTTCTCTTTAATGACCACTAAACAAAGGTACAGTGTCCTTGTTCATGTCAGTGTAGGAAACAATCGTACAATGTTTAAAATGAATTGGAAAAAAATCACAAGACGGCACAATGCTGAGTCTGACGATTAGGATACCGTTGTGACCTTGAAATCCGATCTTGGCCATCGAAGTGCTATGTAAGTGTACGGCTGGATGGGTAGATAGCTAGATAACTGGTTTTAACGCCCAGCCGACCATAACGGTTACATCAGGGCGGACAGTTTGATGGAGACATGCATAATCAGACACACGGGACATCCGTACGCTCTCTCTCTCTCTCTCTCTCTCTCTCTCTCTCTCTCTCTCTCTCTCTCTCTCTCTCTCTCTCTCTCTCACACACACATCACACACACACACACACACACACACACACACACACACACACACACACGCACACACACCACATCACACACACGCACACGCACACACGCACGCACACATGCACGCACACCACACCACACCACACCACACCACACCACACACACACACACACACACACCACACACACACACACACACACACACACACACACACACACACACACACACACACACATACACGCACGCACACCACACCACACCACACACCACCACCACACCACACCACACCACACACACACACACACACACACACACAGCTAAGCAGCCCATCGCTGTACCCCTTTCGGGCCTAGCCAGCCAGGGGGCGCTGCCATTCACAGCAGGAACAATGACGTCACAAAGACTGCATTAAAAGTGCATTATTTTGTCTGTGTGAGAGCGCGTGCCATGCACTGTGTTGCGTGGACGACGCCGGTAAAAAAAAAAAAAAACAAAAAAAACAGAGAAAGAAGAACGAGTGAAGGCGGCGCGCCCCGTACCGGGGAGAGTTGACTGGGGATGGCGGCACAGCCGTGCAGCGGATAACGCATAGCGGAGTCTGTTTCCGCAAACACATACATTACACCGTGCTTATCTGCCCGTGTTGTGGGGGGAGTGAGGCCATCCATGAGCATTATTTCCACAACAGGCGTTCAAACGTGGCAGCCAGGGGCGCGCGGAAGACGCCGGTGGAAAGACGAGAGAGATCTCTCCGGCTCTCAACCCAACACTCTCAAGCCAAGCGCCGACTGTGGGGACTTGGCGGAATGAAGTGGGCTTGAGAATGAGCTGGGCCTCTTGCTTGAACTGCTTGTCGAGTCGTGTGTCTGATAAGGCCTTGTATGATTAGGTGACAGTGGCAACGCGCGCACTGGCTGTGGGTGACAGAGTTGCTGTTGACATTGTCAGGCAGATTATCACCTGTCTGTCATTACATTGTAGTTGTTGTGGTTAGTGCAGACTATCACCTGTACATCTGTCTGTCATTACATTGTAGTTATTGTAGTTAGTGCAGACTGTCACCTGGACAGGTGTCAATGATTATACTGTAGTTAGTGCAGACTATCACCTGTACATCTGTCTGTCGTTACATTGTAGTTATTGTATTTAGTGCAGGCTGTCACCTGGACAGTTGTCAATGATTATACTGTAGTTAGTGCAGACTATCACCTGTACAGTTGTCAATGATTATGCTGTAGTTGGTGCAGACTATCACCTGTACAGGTGTCAATGATTATAATTATTGTAGTTAGTGCAGACTATCACCTGTACAGTTGTCAATGATTATATTGTAGTTAGTGTAGAGGTGTAACAGCTGTATACCTCTTGGTTTTCCCGAGGGACAGATGTGTAGCTTGCTGCTATTAGAATGTTATCGGGTGACTGAAGTGTGTGTCCTGATGTAAGTGGAGAAGGAATAAGCCTGGGCGTGGAACGTGTCGTTGGATGTGATTAGAGGATTGATGAACACCAGGCTGTGCAGAACTTGATGTCATTAGGGAGTGGGTGAACACCGGCCAAGACGCAGTGAATATAATAGATATCTTGATGTAATTAGATATTATGTTGACGTCATTAGCGTGTGAATGGCCACCTCTAGCCAGCATGTCGTTTAGAGCGCTAACTAAGAGGAAGGTGAAAAAAAAGAAGAAGAAAAAAGCTGACGTCTTAAAATGCTTCTGTAACTCGATCAGGCGACACAACTCTTTTTTCTTCCTCTCCTAGTCAGTGCTGTTTGTTAGTCAGTTTGGTGCTGGTGTCATCTCAACAGCGAAAGTTCAGCTGGGGTGGACTCCGAGTCGAGACTAACAGAAATTACACACCAGTCTGTCGGCTCTTCCGAGTACCCGTTACCAGTCAATGGTCGTGGCTTCTCGCGGTGCCGTTAACCTCTGCCTCCCTGCCTGACGTTGCATGACGTCACTGACAGAGCTTTTTCCCCATTGACTCATGTGGCGTCGTGTGACGTCTTGCTTGTGTTCCAATATTCTGTGTAACCCCACGTGGAACAACTGTCTTAACAGTTAATGTTTCTGCTTTGCTGAGACTCTCTTTGAGACTATTTTTGGAAGTTGTGGTTGTCCTGTTAGAGTCCGCGTTCTTTTTAACCCTTTGTGTGTTTGGATCCCATTCTTGGCAGGAACTAGAACCGGCAGTACAAATCCCCCGGCAGGGAAACGGTTAAAACTTCTCGTGGGGGAATCTTGAGGTTACCTCCTTGATGCGACCCCTCCCCCCCCCCCTCCCCCCGAACTCCCCCACCCAACCCGCCCTTCGCCCCGTCTTTCTTCCTTTCGAGTCACCGTGATACGAAATAACTTGTTCTGTCGAGAGGAACTCGTGACGCTGTTATATCCGTCATTGTTACCCCCCCCCCCCCCCCCAACCCCCTCGTCCCCATTCCCTCCCCGCGTGAGGGTGAAACGGATCAGAGCAGTAACAAGGTAACCCGCTCTAATTACTGCCTGACTTATTATCCTGCCAGAACTCTACGTCTCTTTCTCGCTTCTCTTGTCAGCTTACAGTCCCCGCCTACAGTTCTTCAGCGTTCACAAAGGCCGCAAGTGTCTGTGACAGGCCTAGCTAGGACTGTTTACGATAGCTCAGGGGGACTACAGCTGACTTTAGGGGCAAGCTCTTACAGATCGGTTACACTGTTAATGGTATTTCATGTCTTGTCGAGTGACTTGTCACTTTTGTACCGTCGGCTTCACGTTTCTGCTACTGGAGGGTGTGTTGTGGCTTGCATAGGCCGGTACGGTGCGGTTTAAACAGTTTTTATTTTTTATTTTTTTTTATACATCTTAAATTCAACAAATAACAAGTGTAGGAAACACAAAACCAACATGCTTATGTAAGTGTTACCTATAAATAAAAATACAGTCACAGACACATTTACGATGACAAGATGGAGTATCAGATTATTCCGTTCAAAATACTTTATTGTCCGTTGCAATCGTAGAAATTAAACGGGAATTTTTCTTCGGTCGGTGTGATGTGTCAAGGAAAATTGACGCGAGTTCTGTGGTTTGTGCCCAGTACTTGACATTGAACAAGTTCATGTGGAGTCCGCTCTCACAATGCCAGTTCAAGGGTTTTGACCTTGACCAAAGAATTGTGACGTCAGTTCTGCAGTCCCTGCCCATACTTCGTGATGTTGATAAAGGCATTGTGACGTCAGTTCTACAACGCCAGTCCAGAGTTCTTTACGTTGATCAGATAATTCTGATTTCATTTCTGAATCCCCAGTCCAGAGTTCTTGACGTGGATCAGATAACTGTGATTTCTGAAACCCCGTCCAGATTTCTTGACGTGGATCAGATAACTGTGATTTCTGAAACCCCAGTCCAGATTTCTTGACGTGGATCAATTAGAAGAGAGAGAGAGAGAGAGAGAGAGAGAGAGAGAGAGAGAGAGAGAGAGAGAGAGAGAGAGAGAGAGAGACAGACAGACAGACAGAACAGACAGACAGACAGACGAACAGTGGTGGGGGGTGTGTGTGTGTGTGTGTGTGTGTGTGTGTGTGTGTGAGAGAGAGAGAGAGAGAGAGAGAGAGAGAGAGAGAGAGAGATCGGAAATTTCATTACAGCCAGTCCTATAAACACATATAACCACGAACAGACAATAAGATTAATGCAGATATACCTACAAACACGCATATTTGCTGAAGCATCAGAACTGCATTTCGTTCATGGACATGCATACGTACAGCACTCGTTTTAGGCAAACATGTGAATGAAAGAGAAGGAAACAGTACAATTCTGCACACCCTGACACAGACAAAACAGCAGTAGGTTTGCTGTGTTCTGCACACACTGACACAGACAAAACAGCAGTAGTTTGTCTGTGTTCTGCACACACTGACACAGACAAAACAGCAGTAGGTTTGCTGTGTTCTGCACACACTGACACACACAAAACAGCAGTAGTTTGTCTGTGTTCTGCACACACTGACACAGACAAAACAGCAGTAGGTTTGCTGTGTTCTGCACACACTGACACACACAAAACAGCAGTAGGTTTCGCTGTGTTCTGCACACACTAACACAGACAAAACAGCAGTAGGTTTCGCTGTGTTCTGCACACACTGACACAGACAAAACAGCAGTAGGTTTCGCTATGTTCTGCACACACTAACACAGACAAAACAGCAGTAGGTTTCGGAATGTTGTACAACGCCACTAAAATTGCTTCCGGACAGACGGGGAAGCAGTAAACAGAACAACACAAATAATAGGCAGTCTGAAAACGGCACGTTTGAGAATATGTGCCATAAGGACAGCAATACCACTGGATCATTCATTCAAGAGAGGGAGAGCGTGTGCGAGTTTTCAGAATCATTTGTGTAATGCAAGCCAAGTTTTTACGTAATCGCGGATATTCTTCTTTTTCCCAAGATAATAATGATAAATGGAGATTTCTATGGCGCTCTGTCACTGATTAAAACAGCCTGATGGCGCTTGGGGTCCGGATAAGACCTGAAGTGAAAAAAGCATCAACACAATAACAGAGCGATACAATCGGCTTACATTCGGCAATAGCGTGCACACAAGGCCCTCAGATTTTTCGCAATTCCCGTGCTCGTAATGATTAGGTGTGGGAAACGGGAGACCAACCTGTGGTTTCAGAAAACCGTAGCTTGAGATACAGATTAAAGAACTGCCATACGGTTTGACCATTCAAACATCTAGCTTCCGTAGCTTTGTTTCCTTTCTCCGTCTGTTCTCCTGGAAAACGCTCTCTGTTCAAGGCGCCTCCAAACAGGTTGGCACGCAGCGAGTTAGAGTTGACCCCAGAAGAAAGGGAGAGAAGCCTGTACAAAATTTGTCACCCTTTGAAGAATCAATGCTTTTCACAAGCCTGTCTCGGCTTGCCGCCTTCCCCCACCCCTCCTCCCCGTCTTCTTCTCCTCAAAATTGTAATTGTTGAAACGAAATTAGGTAGCGGGCCGGGTTTTCGCATTGTGCGAATGCACAATAAATCACTGAAGGTGTTAGGACCTCAGCCATTTGTGGGGTACTCCCTGTACTCCCTGCTGTGCTTCCTCAGCACTCCCTTGCAGTTGGAGATTGAAGCGCGGCTGCGGCTGAAGCCTCCCACTGGGCAGTGGCTGCAGGCAGGTATCTGTGGAAGGCTGGCAGTCAGAGGTAGTGACTGCAGGCAGGTATCTGTGGAAGGCGGGCAGTCAGAGGTAGTAACTGCAGGCAGGTATCTGTGGAAGGCGGGCAGTCAGAGGCAGCAGACAACGCATCGGCGTACATGCATGCACACGCACGCACACACACACACGCACACACCACACACACACACACACACACACACACACACACACACACACACACACACACACACACTACACACATACATACACACACACACCACACACACACACACACACACACACACACACACACACACTCCCTCTCTCTGTAGGCTTCAGTGAAATGGTAATGGCGTGAGGAAACTTTGGCCGGTGACTGAACACAACTCACTGCTGCCACCCGGGAGGTCACTTACAACTGCATGCTCTCCAGTATACTTTCAGTTCAGTTAATTACAATCGCACTTTGTTCGTCCCACAAGGGACAGTCCCATTATTCCTCCCACAAAGGCAATGCGATTATTCCTCCCATAATGGGCATTCACACTATTCATCCCACAAGGTGCGGTCCCACTATTCATCCCACAAGGTGCGGTCCCACTATTCATCCCACAAGGGGCGATCCCGTTATTCATACCACAAGGGATACTCCCATTATTCATTATGAGCGCTCAGGGCGTTGATGAGTGCATGATAAATGGACATTATTATTATTTATTATTATTACCTCACTAGGCACAGACCCATATTCATCCCACAAGGGGCAGTCCCATATTCAAAACACAAGGGAGCAGTCCCATATTCAGAACACAAGGGACAGTCCCATTATTCATATCACAAGGGACAGTCCCTTTATTCATCCCACAAGGGACAGTCCCATTATTCATCCCACAAGGGACAGTCCCATTATTCATAACACAAGGGACTGTCCCACTATTCATCCCACAAGGGACAGTCCCACTATTCATCCCACAAGGGACAGTCCCATATTCATAACACAAGGGGCAGTCCTACTATTCATCCCACAAGGGAGATTCCCACTATTTATCCCACAAGGGACAGTCCCCTCAGTACCTTTCAAGAATATATCTATATGCTTATAAAAGAAATGACGTCCGGAAACTATGTTATTTGTGTATATTTGACACGATGTTTCTGAAGACGTGGATGTGTGTATTTCAAGTGATATTTTCACTTGTATTTCAAGTGTCCTGAGAACTGGTTATGTGGTTCAACGGAGATGTCGTCGTTAGTCGTTAGTGTATTGCGTGTACTGGACCCCAAGTCCATTTTATTAGATGCTTAATGTGTTTTAACAACAGTTTTAGTTGACTGTACTTTTTACAGGACCTCTTTTCTGTGCACTGTGTTGTGCGTGCGTGCGTGCGTGCGTGCGTGCGTGCGTGCGTGCGTGCGCGTGCTGTGTGTGTGTGTGTGTGTGTGTGTGTGTGTGTGTGTGTGTGTGTGCGTTTCCAAGTTGTTGATTTAATTAGCGCCTTTTTTGTGACAGGATGAATCATCATACCCGGATTACCATTTGACTGAGCATTGACCAGGAGTACAAGTCCCAGCGCCAAGACCTTTCGTAAGCTGCATTTTGTCGCTGTACCTCTGTCCTTTCACTGTGCCCTTGTTGTAGCCGCATCAGTATGTTCCACTGTGTCCCTGTCGTCATATGTCTGTCTTGTTATTGTAGCGACGGCTGTATGTTCCACTGTGTCCCTGTCGTCATATGTCTGTCTTGTTATTGTAGCGACGGCTGTATGTTCTACTGTGTCCCTGTCGTCATATGTCTGTCTTGTTATTGTAGCGACGGCTGTATGTTCCACTGTGTCCCTGTCGTCATATGTCTGTCTTGTTATTGTAGCGACGGCTGTATGTTCTACTGTGTCCCTGTCGTCATATGTCTGTCTTGTTATTGTAGCGACGGCTGTATGTTCCACTGTGTCCCTGTCGTCATATGTCTGTCTTGTTATTGTAGCGACGGCTGTATGTTCCACTGTGTCCCTGTCGTCATATGTCTGTCTTGTTATTGTAGCGACGGCTGTATGTTCTACTGTGTCCCTGTCGTCATATGTCTGTCTTGTTATTGTAGCGACGGCTGTATGTTCCACTGTGTCCCTGTCGTCATATGTCTGTCTTGTTATTGTAGCGACGGCTGTATGTTCCACTGTATCCCTGTCGTCATATGTCTGTCTTGTTGTTGTAGCGACGGTTGTATGTTCCACTGTGTCCCTGTCGACCTTCTGTGTCGCAGTTGTTTTAGCCGTTGTAACCACGGTTATATCCACCGTCAGTTACATTGTCCGTTTTATTACTATCGTTGCATGGGTTGCAGTGGATCGTCATTGCTGCAGTGGGTCGGTAATAACAATGGTAACACAAGGAGGGTACGAAGCGCCTGCAGTGTGACTCAAAGCGCTGAAGCAATGCGGACACACAGAATGTATGGAGATGACGATTGTGCACAGCAGCGCACCTGGACAGCATTGTACAAGCAATTATAGCAATACATAGGAATTAGGGAATTTATAGAGCGCTTTCAGCGATTCAAAGAGCTTTACAGCTCAGTAAAAACTATTAAAAAACAAACAAAAAACGACAACCAACAACAAAAACAAAACAAACAAAACAAAACAAAAAACAAAACAAAAACACGCAACATATTAATACTCGCATAAAACTCAATGCCATAAAATATATTAATAAACATACGTATTCGTACAAACATAGTGAAACAGACATACAGACACAGACACAGATAGAGACACACACACACACACACACACACACACACACACACACACACACACACACACACACACACACGCACGCACGCACGCACGCACGCACGCACGCACGCACGCACGCACGCGCGCACACACTCACACACACACACACACACACACACACACACACACACACACACACACTCAACACACACACGCACGCACGCACGCACGCACGCACGCACGCACGCGCACACACACACACACACACACACACACACACACACACACACACACACACACACACACACACACACACACACACACACACCACCGCGAAGAACAGATTGAGAGGCTATCTGTTCGCGGTCTGACGATGCGGGGACAGTTCCACTGGCTACATGTTCGCTGTCTGAGTGTGGGGACAGTTCCACAGGCTACCTGTTCGCGGTCTGACAGTGTGGGGACAGTTCCACAGGCTACTTGTTCGCGGTCTGACGATGCGGGGACAGTTCCACTGGCTACATGTTCGCTGTCTGAGTGTGGGGACAGTTCCACAGGCTACCTGTTCGCGGTCTGACAGTGTGGGGACAGTTCCACAGGCTACCTGTTCGCGGTCTGACAGTGTGGGGACAGTTCCACAGGCTACCTGTTCGCGGTCTGACGACGCAGATCTACTCGGTGCGTTGTCCCAGCGTTGTCCGGGGGGTAGCGGTTTAGGGCCTGATCCCAAGTCAACGTGACAGGGGCTGGGGTGATTTATCCACATTCCCGCGGGTGCACTCGTCTCCAGGTCTTCTGTGTCCTACAAACACTAAAGTTACACCAGTCTTCCATGCCCTACACCTAAGTTACATCAACTAAAGTTATGCCAGTCTTCCATGTCCTACACTTAAGTTACACCAACTAAAGCTACACCAGTCTTCCATGTCCTACAAACACTAAAGTTACGCCAGTCTTCCATGCCCTGCAAACACTTAAGTTACACCAGTCTTCCATGTCCTACAAACACTAAAGTTACACCAGTCTTCCATGCCCTGCAAACACTTAAGTTACACCAGTCTTCCATGCCCTGCAAACACTAAAGTTACACCAGTCTTTCATGTCCTGCAAACACTAAAGTTACACCAGTCTTCCATGTCCTACAAACACTAAAGTTACACCAGTCTTCCATGTCCTGCAAACACTTAAGTTACACCAGTCTTCCATGTCCTGCAAACACTAAAGTTACACCGGTCTTCCATGTCCTTCAAACACCGAAATAGATCAGTCTGCAATGTCCTACAAACACCGAAGTTACATCAGTCTTCAATGTCCTACATGCACTAAGTCACACCATTTCCAAGTGTCGTACAAACACAGGTTACTTCATGATTTCATGGAAGAGTCAAGCAACTGTCCTTCCCAGGCTAAGTTTCTCGCATGCTTGGAGCAAGTTAAATGAACATGATCTTGCGAGCGAACGTGCCGTTGATTTTATATCGATTTTATGAGGTGACATTTTTGGACACCATCACTAGCACTTGTTTCACGAGCTCATTACAGCGTTGTGCGCTCTTTTCCCGCGCTTTGTTTTGACGTCACCAAAATGTCTTTGACGTCACGGATGTAACACCGGGAAGCTCTCAGTACAGGTCACGGAAAGCATGTGGATTGCAGTCATTTTTGTCACCAATCTGATGTACCTGTGGTGGAGTTTATGTACCTTGTACTCTCACGCATGCCAGGTGAGAGTTACCATAGGCGACTCAGGTCTTTGTTGTTGTACTTGTGTTACTTATTTCGAGCGCTAATTAACTCCCTTGTGTACTGATTGATTTTTGTCACCAAGTTTATTTTTTATTTTTTATTTGTGTGTGTGTGTGTGTGTGTGTGTGTGTGTGTGTGTGTGTGTGTGTGTGTGTGTGTTTCTCTGGGTGAACTTTTCATGACATAATTATTGCAGCGTTCTAAAAAAAAGGGGGGGGGGAAGAAAAAAGGAAGTCCACGAAAAAAAGGGGTGGTATGTTGGGTTTTACTCATCTATTTTTTTTATTTTTTATTTTTTACCCATAATGCTTGATAATATTTTGGTCAAATTAACCGGCAGATTAAAAAAAAAAAAAAAAAAAAAAAGTGCAACAGACAAATCTGTAACGTCTTGGGTCTGCTGTATTCGATGCTCTTTCTCGTCTGCTGCCTGAACGTTGTAGTCGTCCATGATCGTGTAAACCAGTGATGTATTTCACTGGAGCCTATAGTCAATGGAAGTCAACTGCGCCACGATGATGATTATAGATTTATTTCCGCCATTCCACTTTGTGAGTGAGTGTGGCCCGTCTGGAACGATGCTGCGGTCGATGGGAGTCCCGTGGGCTAGCAGCTGCCATGGGCACCAGACCCGTGATGCCCTTGAGGACTGCTTCCTTCTGGGTGCCCGCTTGTCACTGGGGGCCGTTTAGTCGGCGTTTGTTGCTGGACTCAGGTTGCTCTTGATCGCACAGAGACACGCTTATCATGTGTAGCGGTTATCGCTGTGGAATCAGGTAAAGTTGTCTGATGCGATATCGGTCATTCGCATTCACCGGGCGGTCAGAACAGCAGAACGTTGCCAGCGAGGGGATCCAGGACACCGCCCGGTCCGCACAGGGCATAACCAGGCTGTTGCCTACGTACAGGGAGACTCCTTGGGGTGACCCGTAGGCCTGTGTGCCGGACTGTAGCCTGCGTGCAGGGACAGTGTTTGGGGTGACTGTGGGCCTGTCTACCAGACTATTGCCTACCTACACTACGAGTCTTTGGGGTGACTGTGGGCCTGTCTACCAGACTATTGCCTACCTACACTACGAGTCTTTGGGGTGACTGTGGGCCTGTCTACCGGACTATTGCCTACCTACACTACGAGTCTTTGAGGTGACTGTGGGCCTGTCTACCGGACTATTGCCTACCTACACTACGAGTCTTTGGGGGTGACTTGTAGGCATGTCTGTCCGACTATTGCCTACGTACATTGTCTTTGGGGTGACTTGTGGGCCTGTCTACCCGACTATTGCCTACGTACACTAACTGTCTTTGGGGTGACTCGTGGGCCTGTCTACCCGGCTGTTGCCTACGTACACTAACTGTCTTTGGGGTGACTCGTGGGCCTGTCTACCCGACTATTGCCTACATACACTAACTGTCTTTGGGGTGACTCGTGGGCCTGTCTACCCGGCTGTTGCCTACGTACACTAACTGTCTTTGGGGTGACTTGTGGGCCTGTCTACCCGACTATTGGCCTTCTGGTCATCCCAGTCTCTCCCCGTACGTAGGCACGTAGGGGAGAGACTGTGGGATGACCAGAAGGCCTGTCCATCTCACTGGACATGGAAGAGCAGACAGAGCGTGCAGGCTACCTGTGCTGTCAGAGCTGATCCTCTGACACCGGGGACTGACGCTGAACAACTTGTGGGGCCCTGGGCTGTAAATCACGACTGCAAATGCCAGGAAATAATCGACCGCAAGTGTACAGAAAAAGAAAAAATCTTCTGCGTTTCCCCATTGACAGACCTGCTGGTTCGGGAGGTCAGATCCGGACTGGCGTGATAAATGGCGATTGGTGTGATAAATGGCTTTCTTATAAAAGCGAAACGAGACATGCAGTGTAGATCTTGTATCCGCGCTGTTATCAGTCAGTCCCCGATAAATCCCACAAAGAAGAGACCCCCCCCCCCCCCCCCCCCCCCCCCCGGTGTGCCTCTCTCTTCCGGGACCCACGGTAACTTAGCGGGGTTGGCGCGGAACGAAGGGTGGGGGTCTTTTTTTATTTATTAATGCGGACTTTTTTGTGTCTTTTTTATTTGTTGATTCATACTTTTTCGAAGTCTGAACTCCTTCTTATCACTAACTCACTGTTGTGGTCGACGTCGGTGAAGTCTTGGCTACGGTCTGAAGGAGCGTCGTGGTCGTCTTCGCCCTCATGTGACCGTTACGGTTGAGTGAGCGATCAAAACCGAATATATAATTATATCTCCGCCTTAGTCACCGGGCTGTTGGCAGCCACCACTGAGCGAGCGAGGACCCCGTTGCCTGACTAGGCCTCCAAGTGTGATTAGGGGTGACGTTGAGCGCGTGTGTGTTTACAGCTCAAACTTGTTTCTGCCCCACACGCCCTGTCAAGTGGGCTTTGAAAAGCACAGGGTGGAAGAAATACTCTAACCCAATCTCCCCACACAGAAAGGAAATACTCTTTACCCAGTCTCACCCGTTTCTTTCGTCCTCACGGGGCTCTGCTATTGTGGGGAAGTTTTGCGCTGCGTTGTATACAGTTCCATATAGCCCGCTGATCTCAATCGTTCTTTATGGCTCCAATGGCTGTTATAACGCGGACTAACTTAGCTCTTATCGATTTTTTTGTTTGGTCCTGTCATTTGTTAGAATGATTGTATCGTTATTCATCGCGGCGACTTGGACAGCAATAAAGGCAGTGCGTATGAAGTATGCTGAAGAGAGCTACAGGGACATTGTGCAGTTGTAGACTCCGCCCTGTCTCCACACTCCATGCCTGGTCTTTGCATTCCCCGCTTGGTCTCCACATTCCCCGCCTGGTCTTTGCGCTCTCCGCCCTGTCTCCACACTCCCCGCCTGGTCTTTGCACTCTCCGCCTGGTCTCCACACTCCCCGCCTGGTCTTTGCACTCTCCGCCTGGTCTTTGCACTCTCCGCCTGATCTCCACACTCCCCGCCTGGTCTTTGCACTCCCCGCCTGGTCTTTGCACTCTCCGCCTGGTCTCCACACTCCCCGCCTGGTCACCACACTCCATGCCTGGTCTCCACACTCCCTGCCTGGTCTTTGCACTCTTCGCCTGGTCTTTGCACTCTCCGCCTGGTCTCCACACTCCCCGCCTGGTCTCCACACTCCCCACCTGGTCTTCACACTCCCCGCGTGGTCTCCACACTCCCTGCCTGGTCTCCACACTCCCCGCCTGGTCTTTGCACTCCCCGCCTGGTCTCCACACTCCCCGCCTGGTCTCCACACTCCCCGCCTGGTCACCACACTCCCTGCCTGGTCTTTGCACTCCCCGCCTGGTCCCCACACTCCCTGCCTGGTCTCCGCACTCCCCGCCTGGTCTCTGCACTCCCCGCCTGGTCTCTGCACTCCCCGGCTGCTGTCCCCACACTCTCTGCCTGGTCTCCGTACACTCCACTTGTGCACTCCACTTGTCCCTATACTCCCAAAGTTTCAAAGTTCGTAGCAGATGTCATAGACCTAATGTAATGACCCCACCCATTCAAGATTTTCCTGTCTGCTCTTGGCTGTCTGTGTTGATTATGATGCATGAATCCAAATTTTTTGATTAAAAGAAATTACAAAATTGTGGTCTTCAGTGGTAGTTGGGACGGCGTCGATGTGCTGGTTGTCCCCTCAGCAATAGCTTCTGCTGGTAAGGGCAGTTCGAGGGCCGCCATTTTTATACGGCGTTTTGGCTGCTTGAACGCAGGAAAACGAGCCTATAACTTGAAACGCGTTCAGGCAGCTCGGATAACTCTATTTGTGCTTCACAGTATATCACACACATCGATTTTGTCGGTGTCGTCACCGTTTAGATGGTAAGCGCGATTAGGGGGCTATTTGCTCTTCATACATATCATAGACTTAGTTTTTTACAATAAATGTCAACACAGTGCAGCACGAAACAAAACAATACAATAGGAGACAACAAAATACAGCGCAATGCCATACAATACAACACAATTCAGTACAATACAAATCAGAACAATAGATTACAGCGCAATACAATGCAATAAAATGCCCTTCCCACTATTGGTCATTTGTCATGTGGGTGGGGGGGGGGGGGGGGGGGTCAAGTTATTTGGTCAGGAGTCAGTGAGGGGGGGGGGGGGGTAGGGGGGTCAGTATTGCAGGTCAGTGGGGTAGGGGGGGGGTCAGTTTTGACGGGTCAGTGGGGGGGGGTGGGGGGGTCAGTTATTTGCGGGTCAGTGGGAGGTGGGGGGGGGGGGGAATCAAGTTATTTGCGGGTCAGTGGGAGGTGGGTGGGGGGATCAGTTATTTGCGGGTCAGTGGGAGGTGGGGGGGGGGGGGGGGGGATCAGTTATTTGCGGGTCAGTGGAGGGGTGGGGGGGGGGATCAGTTATTGCGGGTCAGTGGGAGGTGGGGGGGGGGGGGGGGGGGATCAGTTATTTGCAGGTCAGTGAGGTTTTTCGCGCGAGTCGCAGCTCAGAGGAAGAGAGCGAGCGAAATGGAGACGCCAAAGCTATCAGTTTTGCGAAAACGACAACTATTATTTATTATGCTTCAAGCTCATCAAACCGCTGTTGCCCATCTCCTTGTAAGGGACTTTTCTATTTGTCACCGACAGGCGAAGCAAGCAAGCGAACTTTGCCATTTCCGTTGAATACTGTGAGCGGATGTTTTTACCCCAACCAGTCGTCATGAAATGCAATAGCCTCCCAAATGTCAGCAGGAAAAAAGAAAAAGAAAAATTCTATTCTGTTGCCTTTCTTGGATTGTACTCTTGTACTCTCTCTCTCTCTCTCTCTCTCTCTCTCTCTCTCTCTCTCTCTCTCTCTCTCTCTCTCTCTCTCTCTCTCTCTCTCTCTCTCGTTTGTAAAAAAGAAGAAGAAAAAAGAAGATATTGTTTCTCCATTTTTCACTTATTCAGTAGTTTAGCAAGGACTAGTTGTTAGACAGGTCTAAACGAACGTAAACTACAATCCTTGGAAATTAAAGTTTTCGATTTCGAATTCGAGTTCTCTCTCTCTCTCTCTCTCTCTCTCTCTCTCTCTCTCTCTCTCTCTCTTCTCTCTCTCTCTCTCCTCTCTCTCTCCCCTTTGTGTGTGTGGGGGGGAGGAGGGGGAGGGGTTATGGGGAGTGGGAAGGTAAGATAGAGTCTGAGACGGAATTAATTGTATGTATTAGATTACGTGTACCTTCTCTTTTTTTCTTTTTTCCTTATTTCACGTCGATGTGTCAATGAAACATTTGTTTATGCATATAGTTATGTATAATTGTGAACAATAGATTTGTTTGATTTGGGGTGTGAATGGTCTGCAAAGCACCACCCAGCAGGCAGCAGGTTTTAGCGGCAGGAACAAGCAACTATATATCGCGGAATGAACGACGGAAATGTTTATTAACGAGAATAACTACCTAAACAACACTTTTTGCACTCAGAATATCAAACGTCAGAAATATATCAGCTAATGAGAGAGAGAGGGAGAGAGAGAGAGAGAGAGAGAGAGAGAGAGAGAGAGAGAGAGAGAGAGAGAGAGAGAGAGAGAGAGAGAATGCTGTGGATAACAAAGGAAGCCATTGGTGATCGTGTTTCCGGTAACAGGTTGTGCCTAGCACAATATGTGCCTGCGTGGGAAGGTCTTTCTGGCGCACGTGTGTGTGTGTGTGTGTGTGTGTGTGTGTGTGTGTGTGTGTGTGTGTGTGTGTGTGTGCGTGGGGGGGGAGGGGGGGGGGGTAGAGTTGATTTCTATAATAATGCATGTGTTCTATACCTCGGCGAGCGAGCTCAACGCGCTTGTTCACATACATGTACATAATATATACCATTTACATTTACTGACATACCACAACCACATAATACATACTTAATAAATTACACTAATACTTGTAAAAACAGGGAATAAAATAACCATTATAAAACATAAACACGGTACAGAATTTAAAACAAGTATATAATTATAAACCAGTGTACAAATCAGTTATTATAACTACGCTAAAACACACACACACACACACACACACACACAACACACACACACACACACACACACACACACACACACACACACACACACACACACTTATCTCCCTTTCTTAAACTTTCTCTCTCTGTGCCCCTCCCTCCCTATCGCTCACATGTACCCGTTATTCTTAGTAGAGGTGATTTACAATTGACAATGCTGACGTACAACTGATTTACATAGGCAGTGTTGATTTACAACTCATGGTGCTGATTTACATCTGACTTGCAACTGAAGATGCTGGTTTTTAAATGATTTACGGCTGACGGGTCTGATTAACAACTGGCGATGTTACTTTGCAACAGACTTTTGATAGACGAGCAATACTGGTTAAAACTGATTGACAACTGACGATGGGGATTGACAACTGACGATGCTGCTTTGTAGCTGACTATAGTCATTGACGTCTGACGATGCTGATTGACAACTGACGATGCTGCTTTGTCGCTGACTATAGTGATTGACAACTGACGATGGGGATTGACAACTGACGATGCTGCTTTGTAGCTGACTATAGTCATTGACGTCTGACGATGCTGATTGACAACTGACGATGCCGCTTTGTAGCTGACTATAGTCATTGACGTCTGACGATGCTGATTGACAACTGACGATGCTGCTTTGTAGCTGACTATAGTGATTGACAACTGACGATGGGGATTGACAACTGACGATGCTGCTTTGTAGCTGACTATAGTCATTGACGTCTGACGATGCTGATTGACAACTGACGATGCTGCTTTGTGGCTGACTATAGTCATTGACGTCTGACGATGCGGATTGACAACTGACGATGCTGCTTTGTCGCTGACTATAGTGATTGACAACTGACGATGGGGATTGACAACTGACGATTCTGCTTTGTAGCTGACTATAGTCATTGACGTCTGACGATGCTGATTGACAACTGACGATGCTGCTTTGTAGCTGACTATAGTCATTGACGTCTGACGATGCTGATTGACAACTGACGATGCTGCTTTGTAGCTGACTATAGTGATTGACGACTGACGATGCTGATTGACGAGGCTGATTGACAACTGACGATGCTGTTTTACAGCTGACGAGGCTGATTGACAACTGACGATGCTGCTTTACAGCCGAGGAGGCGGATGAATAACTGACGATGCTGCTTTACAGCTTACAATGGTGATTGACAACTGACGATGCTGCTTTACAGCCGAGGAGGCGGATGAATAACTGACGATGCTGCTTTACAGCTTACAATGGTGATTGACAACTGACGATGCTGCTTTACAGCCGAGGAGGCGGATGAATAACTGACGATGCTGCTTTACAGCTTACAATGGTGATTGACAACTGACGATGCTGCTTTACAGCCGAGGAGGCGGATGAATAACTGACGATGGGGATTGGTGTTGCTTACGCGCGCGGCTCTCTGTGGTTGCCTGAAGAGGCTGTCTGTCTGTGTTGGGCTGCTCTGGTGGGATTAGGACGGAATTCCTGTACTTCTGATCCACTAATAAACCAACAAAAGGTGCAGCTCCTGACAACGTGGCTGGCTATTCTGGGCGAGGTATCTTGAGTTGATATTTTGAACGTACACGTACAGCTCTGGCGTTGCCTGTTAGAGGTCGTTAGGAGCTGTCGCAGAGTTGCCACGTGTGGAGGAGAAGAGGCGGGGTGTCATTTAAAACCAGACTGACTTCATAGCACTGGAGGAACGTCGGAGCAGTGGTAGAATTAATAGCGCGTTTTTATGCCACAATGACCGCCAAGCCTCTGTTTATGTCCCCTTCAGTCTGTATGACCCCCCCCCCTCCCCCTCCCCCTCCTCCATCCCTCCTAACTGTCCCTTCAGTCTGTGTCACAACACCCACCCACCCGTAACTGTCCCTTCAGTCTGTGTCACAACACCCACCCACACGTAACTGTCTCTTCAGTCTGTGTCACAACACCCACCCACCCGTAACTGTCCCTTCAGTCTGTGTCACAACACCCAGCCCCTGTATTTGTCCCTTCAGTCTGTGTCACAACACCCACCCACCCGTAACTGTCCCTTCAGTCTGTGTCACAACACCCACCCACCCGTAACTGTCTCTTCAGTCTGTGTCACAACACCCACCCACCCGTAACTGTCCCTTCAGTCTGTGTCACAACACCCAGCCCCTGTATTTGTCCCTTCAGTCTGTGTCACAACACCCACCCACCCGTATCTGCCCCTTCAGTCTGTGTAACAACACCCACCCACCCGTAACTGTCTCTTCAGTCTGTGTCACAACACCCACCCACCCGTAACTGTCCCTTCAGTCTGTGTCACAACACCTACCCGCCCGTAACTGTCCCTTCAGTCTGTGTCACAACACCCACCCACCCGTAACTGTCCCTTCAGTCTGTGTCACAACACCTACCCGCCCGTAACTGTCCCTTCAGTCTGTGTCACAACACCCAGCCCCTGTATCTGTCCCTTCAGTCTGTGTAACAACACCCACCCACCCGTAACTGTCTCTTCAGTCTGTGTCACAACACCCACCCACCCGTATCTGTCCCTTCAGTCTGTGTCACAACACCCACCCACCCGTAACTGTCCCTTCAGTCTGTGTCACAATACCCAGCCCCTGTATCTGTCCCTTCAGTCTGTGTCACAACACCCACCCACCCGTAACTGTCCCTTCAGTCTGTGTCACAACACCCACCCACCCGTAACTGTCCCTTCAGTCTGTGTCACAACACCCAGCCCCTGTATCTGTCCCTTCAGTCTGTGTCACAACACCCACCCACCCGTAACTGTCCCTTCAGTCTGTGTCACAACACCCACCCACCCGTAACTGTCCCTTCAGACTGTGTCAGAACACCCACCCACCCGTAACTGTCCCTTCAGTCTGTGTCACACCCCGATGCACAGCTTCACGAACAGACACGGGTACGGCTGGTTATTACCTCGCGAAACGTAAGCTGCATGATTTATGGTCTCACACACACACACACGCACGCACGCACGCACGCACACACACACTCGCACACACACACACTCACACTCACACACACACACACACACACACACACACCACACACACACACACACACACACACACACACACACACACGCACACACACAACGTTGTACCTGTGTTTTGGTGACTTGGGGTAAAGTGAGGTAACTAACCAAACCAAAAGTGCAACAACTAACTAAGGCTGATGTAGAACTGATGTGAAGAGGGGTGCGGTTGCCGAGGTCCTGTCACAGATGACGGAGCGTTGAGGAGTGCTTGCACAGCAGGGGGATGTCCTTTTTGCTGATCTGCTTCACATAGTGCCGTAACAGCAAAACGCCTTTGCTTGGAAAAGGCAATTCTGCCGAAAATTTGCGTGTTTTGTAGAATATTTCGAGTTTGTCTGATGCTCTGTCTGTCCGTTGTCCTGTCTGTCCGTTCTCCCGTTTGTCCCGTTCCCTTCTGTGTTCATCTTAATTCCTGGTGCTCTTTCTGTCGTGTGTTTGTATGTTGCTTTGAGTAAGACATACTGGTTTGACTTCGGACCTGAGGAGGACTTGTTACTGAATCTCAGCAAGACTTGGTACAAACACTCATTTACAAGAACCTGGTTTTAAAACTGTTGAGGACTGGAGACTCAAAATGACCTGATCCTAAAACTCAGAAAGTCTTAAGTTTCAAAGCTCAGTTGTAAATCTGTAGCAAGACTCAGTACAACTCGGAACCGGGTGCTCTTTCTGCGCCCTCATTGGTTTGCATTTTACTTGACTACATTTATTTGTGGCGCATGAACCATTGTCCACACATGAGATTTCAGCAGCTAAGTTATGGAGCAGTTACATTATGTCGATATGTAAGTAGATACGGCTTGGTCTCTTCTGTCTTTGTAACACTGTTCTCTCCGTTGTGTTCTCTGTTACTGATGCGTTTCGAGTTTGTCTGATGTCCTGTCTGTCCGATGTTCTGTCTGTCCCATTCCCTTCTGTACCACGTCCTGTGCGTCATGGCCGCCCTATGCGTAATTAGCATTCCCTGCGAACTGTCTTCAAAAATGTAATGATTGAATGTGTAGCTGGGCGTATTAAGCACGCATGCTGCATTTGGAAAATAACCTGGCGACTGTGGAGCGGAACAACTTACACGGGGTTGCGAGCAATCTTTTACCCGTGCAAGAAAAATGAAAAATCAAAGCCGGCAAATGAAATGCATCCCTACAAATAGCTCGTTGTGAGCTTGCAGGATGCCACTTTCCTTCCTCTGGCAAGTGGCTCCGAAGACGGCAGATGAATTAGCATGATTTTTTCCTCATTGATCGATGGATGTTTTGACATTCTCAGCTAGGAGGTGGAGTCGTCGTGGTTTTTACCCACGCGAAAAGGGTAGACAAACGAACAGATTAAAATATCCCATTGGCAGTTGAGCAAATATTACTTCAAGATATCGATCATCTGGCTAGAAACAAAAGCGGGAAATCGATGTGAGTGTCGGAGTTTGGCCGCCACTGTCGGGAGGTCTGATACATTGAGCATGACGGCAAGACGTGAAACTGAACACTGTTCATCTGTCTGTCTCTCTTTCTCTGTCTCTGTCTCTGTGTGTGTCTGTGTCTGTCTCTCTCTGTCTCTGTCTGTCTGTCTCTGTCTGTCTCTCTCTGTCTCTGTCTCTCTGTCTCTCTCTTTCTCTCACTGTCTGTCTGTCTCTCTGTCTCTCTCTGTCTCTACCTCTCTCTCTTACAGACACACACACACACACACACACACACACACACACACACACACACACACACAACACACACACACACACACACACACACACACACACACACACACACACACACACACACACACACACACACATACACACACACACACACACTCACACACACTCTGTCTCTCTTTCACACACACACACACACACACACACACACGCACGCACGCACGCACGCACGCACGCACGCACGCACGCACGCACGCACGCACGCACGCACGCACGCACGCACGCACGCACGCACGCACGCGCACACACACAAACTCGCACGCACACACCAACCGATACTGAAGGCATCACCTGCAAATTTCTGTATGTACTACGAACAACTCCGATAATGCCGGACTGCTGTGAAATTGGGTAATTAGGTTGGTGTTATTGGTGTTGTTTGTAGTGGTAGTGGTGATGGTGGTGGTGGTGGTGGTGGTTGTAGCTGGTCGTAACGTCTGGCTTCCAACTGCACTGGAAGGTACAGGAATTATTAGCAAACGAAACATAATGCCACGCTACCAAAACAAACAACAACGAAAAAGAATCCGCCCACTCAGACTCGGCGTTCTTGCCGGCGTAGGAGGGAAGAGACATGGCGAGATGTATATTTTTCTGGGTCTTGAAGAGTCACCAGAATGTTGAGGCGGTAGACGGGTCACACACACTACACGCTCTTGCGGCGAAGTGTTTGTTTTACCGGGAGTCGTCTATACTTAAACAGGGAGTTTCGTTGTCAGGGAAAGAAGAAAAAAGTGAGAGAGAGAGAGAGAGAGAGAGAGAGAGAGAGAGGGAGAGAGAGAGAGGGAGAGAGAGAGAGGGGGGGGGAGAGAGGGGGGGAGAGAGTGAGAGAGAGAGAGGGAGAGAGAGAGAGAGGGGGAGAGAGAGAGAGAGAGAGGGGGGGGGAGAGAGGCAGAGAGTGAGAGAGAGAGAGAGAGAGAGCGAGAGAGGGAGAGAGGGAGAGAGGGAGAGAGAGAGAGAGAGAGAGAGAGAGAGAGAGAGAGAGAGAGAGAGAGAGAGAGAAACGGTCGTTTAAGAGTGATGCAGACTACGGCAGATGCGTGGTTGCAGTTGACAAGCAGCTGTTGCTGTGAATAAAATTACATCTATAGTTTATGTCAGTAGCCTTTCTCAACGATTCGGTTATGGCAGTCAGTCGATCGACACACCTCTCCCTCAACCCGCCCTGTCTGTTTCTGTATGTCTCTTTCTCATTCTGTCTGTCTGTCTCTTTCTTTTTGTTCTTCCTTTTTATTTCAAGTCTTTTCACATGAGTGATAATAGACTGATACTAATTTTATCACGAAGACAACATAGGTCAGCGCAGTGAGTTTGTGTACACCAGAGAATAGCGCTATACAAAAGTTGTGTACACCAGAGAATAGCACTATACAAAAGTTGTGTACACCAGAGAATAGCGCTATGCAAAAGTTGTGTACACCAGAGAATAGCGCTATACAAAAGTTGTGTACACCAGAGAATAGCGCTATACAAAAGTTGTGTACACCAGAGAATAGCGCTATACAAAAGTTATCTAGTAGTTGTAGTTGTAGTAGTAGTAGTAGTGGTAGTGGTAGTAGTAGTAGTAGTAGTAGTAGTAAATTACATGAAAGCAACAACAAACTTAAGAAAGAATCGTGTTTGAACACTAGCATACTTTGCATTCATAAAACCAAGCATACACATGTACTGTGTGTCCATACCCATAGTTATTTTCACCCGACCCATATTTTACAGAAATACACATGCACATAGAACGTTCGTACACATTTAATGACGTATACACCCACGATAATACTCAACAGTATCTAGCTCTTTCTCTCCACAGATATCTCTGTCTGTCTGTCTGTCTGTCTGTCTCTGTCTTTCACGCACGCACCACACACACACACACACACACAACACACACACACACACACACACACACACACACACACACACACACACACACACACACACACACACACGCATACACACGCACACACGCACGCAAACGCACGCACGCACGCATGCACGCACGCACACACATACACACGCACGCACGCACGCACGCACGCACGCACGCACCGCGCACACACACACACACACACACACACACACACACACACACACACACACACACACACACACACACACACACACACACACACACACATGTTCTGACGAACATACCTTGCACTTTTTTTGTTCACATGTCTATACATGTATGTGTGTATGTATGTGTGTATGACGATCACTCCTGTCTTTGCGGTCGGGGCGCTAGGGACAAGCTGTTGATAGGGACTCGAACCCACGTCCCTCTGCCCCGTCCCAAGCACACCCTGTGTGGTCTCTGTGCACAGTGAGAACCGGCTCACTGTGACTGCTGTACGCTGAAACTGCTGTGGTCTCTCCGTTGGTTGACTGCATACTCCGCTGCCTGACACACTTCTCAGCCCTTTCACTCTGCACTCCATCACACACACACACACACACACACACACACAAAAGAGTTCAGTTCCAATGTGTTTAAATGCAAAGGGGGCGGCGATGGGGTGGGGGCCGGTGGGGGATTTCAGTGATGGCGGACGGAGAGTTGGTGAGTTAGTGTCGTTGTCCGTACACCCGACTGTAGTCAGACAGGAGTTCTAATTCCCGGGTTAAAAAAAAAGAAGAAAGAAAAGGACAGCGGCACACGCAGCACGTTTGACACCCACCGGCAGCTCTTTAATACCACTCGCACACACACAACCTGCCATCAACGGCACAAGTACAACAGCAGCAGCAGCAGCAGCAGCAGCAACAATAGGACACGGATAGAGAAATACATAATAAAATTATATGCACAACATACAGGTGTGTAACTATCCTATGCTCTCTCTCTCTCTCTCTCTCTCTCTCTCTCTCTCTCTCTCTCTCTCTCTCTCTCTCTCTCTCTCTCTCTCATCTCTTCCTCTCTCTCTCTCTCTCTCTCTCTCTCTCTCTCTCTCT
>JABMCL010000071.1:102500-115000 GCA_018857735.1 Alviniconcha marisindica
ATGGAGATGTGTTCGGGTGAAGCGGTGTTGGGGTGAGATGGTGTTGGGGTGATGGGGGGTTGTTGGAGTGAAGGGTGTTTGGGTGAAGGGGTATTTGGGTGAAGGGGTGTTGGAGTGAAGGGTGTTTGGGTGAAGGGGTGTTCGGGAGAAGGGGTGTTTGGGTGAAGGGGTGTTGGAGTGAAGGGTGTTTGGGTGAAGGGGTGTTTGGGTGAAGGGGTGTTGGAGTGAAGGGTGTTTGGGTGAAGGGGTGTTCGGGAGAAGGGGTGTTTGGGTGAAGGGGTGTTGGGGTGAAGGGTGTTTGGGTGAAGGGGTATTTGGGTGAAGGGGTGTTGGAGTGAAGGGTGTTTGGGTGAAGGGGTGTTCGGGAGAAGGGGTGTTTGGGTGAAGGGGTGTTGGAGTGAAGGGTGTTTGGGTGAAGGGGTGTTTGGGTGAAGGGGTGTTGGAGTGAAGGGTGTTTGGGTGAAGGGGTGCTCGGGAGAAGGGGTGTTTGGGTGAAAGGGTGTTGGAGTGAAGGGTGTTTGGGTGAAGGGGTGTTTGGGTGACTGGGTGAAGGGGTGTTGATGTGAAGGGGTGTTTGGGTGATGGAGGGGTGTTGGGGTGAAGGGTGTTGGTGTGAAGGGGTGTTGGGGTGAAGAGGTGTTGGGTGTGAAGGGGTGTTTGAGTGATGAAGGGGTGTTTGGGTGAAGGGGGTTGGGGAGAAGGGGTGTTTGAGTGATGAAGGGGTGTTTGGCTGAAGGGGCGTTGGGGAGAAGGGGTGTTCGGGAGAAGGTGTGTTGTGGTGAGGGGTGAAGGGGTGATGGAGGGGTGTTGGGGTGAATGGGTGTTTGGGTGAAGGGGTGTTGGGGTGAAGGGTGTTGGGGTGAAGGGGTGTTGGGGAGAAGGGGTGTTCGGGAGAAGGGGTATTCGGGTGAAGGGGTGTTGGGGTGAAGGGGTGTTCCATAGCGGCAGGGCGATGGAGGGATGTGTGCGAGTCTGCATGTTTGTGTTTCATCACCCGGCCAGTGAAATCCGACATGACAGGCGGAAAGAAAATGACAGTTGTAAACGACGTGCGTGTCTGTGTCGATGTCTGCAGCTTGTGCTTCCATATGCTTGCATCACTGCATTCGTCGTTTATCCGATGTCGCCTGAAGACATCACCCTCACTGCATTCCTGGCTGGTCTGTCAGTCGTTTGATGACATCACCCGTACCTCACTGCGTTCCTGGCTGGTCGGCTAGTCCTTTGAAGACATCGGTACCTCGCTGTAATCCTGGCCGGTCTGTCAGTCGTTTGAAGACTTCACCAATATACCTCACTGCATTCCTGACTGGTCTGTCAGTCCTGTGAAGACATCACCAATACCTCACTGCATTCCTGGCCGGTCGGCTACTCCTGTGAAGACATCACCAAATACCTCACTGCATTCCTGGCCGGTCGGCTACTCCTGTGAAGACATCACCAATACCTTCTTGCATTCCTGGCCGGTCGGCTACTCCTGTGAAGACATCACCAATACCTCCTTGCATTCCTGGCCGGTCGGCTACTCCTGTGAAGACATCACCAATACCTCCTTGCATTCCTGGCCGGTCTGTCAGCCGTCTGAAACCATCAGTACCTCACTGCATACCTAGTTACTCGGCCAGTCCGGATGTTGAATACATGGTCGTTACCTCACTGCATACCTAGTTACTCGGCCAGTCCGGATGTTGAATACATGGTCGTTACCTCACTCCATGCCTGGTTGGTCTGCCATTCCGGATGTTGAATACATAGTCGTTACCTCGCTACATGCCCTGTTAATGTGCCAGTCGATTGACGACGTCATCAGTAATAGAAAGCGGCGGCATGGGTAATTGAAAATGGCGGTTTTTCTATATTTGTTTTTAGCTCTGCCGTCAGAGATGGCCAGATACGTCCGCGCCGCCAAGCCATGCGTGACGTGGCTTCCATTTACGGACAAGTTTGAACGTTTGCGTGCCGAAATACGTCATTTTACCTTTCCCTATGTAATATTTCCCCCACCCCCTCCATCACATCACCCCTTCGTCCCCCCTCTCCCCTCCCCCGCTCACCCCTTCCTTCCCGCCTTGTCTCCTCCCGTCAAGTCGTCCATCCCATGGCTGCTGACTGACATTTCTGCTGCCACTGTAAACTGCTCAAGGCGGACAGTGCCGTGTGCTCTACCGTTTGTCCTTCTCCACTTCTTTCTTTCTTTCTTTCTTGTGTATATGTGTGTGGTGTGTGTGTGTGTGTGTGTGTGTGTGTGTGTGTGTGTGTGTGTGCGTGTGTGTATGTGTGTGTGTGTGTGTGTGTGTGGTGTGTGTGTGTGTGTGTGTGTGTGTGAGAGAGAGAGATATGTATATATGGTGTGTGTGTGTGTGTGTGTGTGTGTGTGTGTGTGTGTGTGTGTGTGTGTGTGTGTGTGTGTGTGTGTGTGTACTGTTCAGACGTGTGGCTTTCTGTGTCTGGGTGTTCAAAGTAGGCTGGTCTATCTGACCGTACTTCGTAACAAAGCCAATTTTCGTCATGTCGGTACGGAACGGTATTTTATTGATTTTAACAGAGAGGTTGAAAGAACGTTTCGGGCTCTTGTTTTTCTGCTCAATCCAGTCACTTCGGATAAGAACAGACGGAGATGGAAACCCATTCACTAATGCAAAGGGTACAAGGGGGCAGAAGGAACAAGTGCAGTGGGTACAGGGGGTCAGAAGGAACAAGTGCAGTGGGTACAGGGGGCAGTAGGAACAAGTGCAGTGGGTTCAAGGGGGCAGAAGGAACAAGTGCAGTGGGTACAGGGGGCAGAAGGAACAAGTGCAGTGGGTACAGGGGGCAGTAGGAACAAGTGCAGTGGGTTCAAGGGGGCAGAAGGAACAAGTGCAGTGGGTACAGGGGGCAGTAGGAACAAGTGCAGTGGGTACAGGGGGCAGAAGGAACAAGTGCAGTGGGTACAGGGGGCAGTAGGAACAAGTGCAGTGGGTACAGGGGGCAGAAGGAACAAGTGCAGTGGGTACAGGGGGCAGTAGGAACAAGTGCAGTGGGTACAGGGGGCAGTAGGAACAAGTGCAGAGGGTACAGGGGGCAGAAGGAACAAGTGCAGTGGGTACAGGGGGCAGAAGGAACAAGTGCAGTGGGTACAGGGGGCAGTAGGAACAAGTGCAGTGGGTACAGGGGGCAGTAGGAACAAGTGCAGTGGGTACAGGGGGCAGAAGGAACAAGTGCAGTGGGTACAGGGGGCAGTAGGAACAAGTGCAGTGGGTACAGGGGGCAGTAGGAACAAGTGCAGTGGGTACAGGGGGCAGAAGGAACAAGTGCAGTGGGTACAGGGGGCAGTAGGAACAAGTGCAGTGGGTACAGGGGGCAGTAGGAACAAGTGCAGTGGGTACAGGGGGCAGAAGGAACAAGTGCAGTGGGTACAGGGGGCAGTAGGAACAAGTGCAGTGGGTACAGGGGGCAGTAGGAACAAGTGCAGTGGGTACAGGGGGCAGAAGGAACAAGTGCAGTGGGTACAGGGGGCAGAAGGAACAAGTGCAGTGGGTACAGGGGGCAGTAGGAACAAGTGCAGTGGGTACAGGGGGCAGTAGGAACAAGTGCAGTGGGTACAGGGGGCAGAAGGAACAAGTGCAGTGGGTACAGGGGGCAGTAGGAACAAGTGCAGTGGGTACAGGGGGCAGAAGGAACAAGTGCAGTGGGTACAGGGGGCAGAAGGAACAAGTGCAGTGGGTACAGGGGGCAGTAGGAACAAGTGCAGTGGGTACAGGGGGCAGTAGGAACAAGTGCAGTGGGTACAGGGGGCAGAAGGAACAAGTGCAGTGGGTACAGGGGGCAGAAGGAACAAGTGCAGTGGGTACAGGGGGCAGAAGAGTCAGTGGCAACGGGGGAGGGGGGTCGCAGTTCGGGAAGGCAAGAAGTTTTTCATTCTTTGCTGACATCAAGATAATAGTTCCTACTTGCAGTTGTGCATTGTGTGCTCTGGATGTAGAACTTGGGCCTAGTTTGCCCCAGATGCAGCCTATTTGTGCTTAGTTTGCCCTGATGTACTTGTGCCTGGTTTTCGCTAGATGTACTTGTGCCTAGTTCGCCCTAGATGTGCATGTGCCCTAGATGTAGTTGATTAGAGTGCTCACGCACGCACGCACGCACGCACGCACGCACGCACGCACGCACGCACATAAACACACACACACACACACACACACACACACACACACACACACACACACACACACACACACACACACACACACAGGAATCCGCCCACACGAGTATATTGACTATACGCAACTTAATTTACAGACAAGTTGAACAGATAACTAACAAACAGAGACCCGAGGAAAACATGGCAGCTCTATTGTTTTGAAAAATGTAATGTCTTGAGGTGAGGTTTGAAGGAGTCCAGAAAAGGTTTGTGTATTGCGGAGATTTGAAGGTGTCCAGAGAGGGTTTGTGTGTTGCGGAGATTTAAAGGAGACCGGAGAGGGTTTGTTTGTTGCGGAGATTTAAAGGAGTCCGGAGAGGGTTTGTGTGTTGCGGAGATTTAAAGGGGTCCAGAGAGGGTGTGTGTGTTGCGGAGATTTAAAGGAGTCTGGAGAGGATGTGTGTGTTGCGGAGGTTTAAAGGAGTCCGATAGGGTGTCTGTGTTGCGGAGATTTAAAGGCGTCCAGAGAGGGTTTATGTGTTGCGGAGACTTAAAGGCGTCCAGAGAGGGTTTGTGTGTTGCGGAGACTTAAAGGCATCCAGAGAGGGTGTATGTGTTGCGGAGACTTAAAGGTGTCCAGAGAGGGTGTGTGTTGCGGAAACTTTAAAAAGTCCAGAGAGGGTTTGTGTGTTGCGGAGACTTAAAGGCGTCCAGAGAGGGTGGGTGTGTTGCGGAGACTTAAAGGCATCCAGAGAGGGTGTATGTGTTGCGGAGACTTAAAGAGTCCAGAGAGAGTTTATGTGTTGCGGACACTTAAAAAGTCCAGAGAGGGTTTGTGTGTTGCGAAGACTTAAAGGAGTCCAGAGAGGGTGGGTGTGTTGCGGAGACTTAAAGGCATCCAGAGAGGGTGTATGTGTTGCGGAGACTTAAAGGTGTCCAGAGAGGGTGTGTGTTGCGGAGAATTAAAGGCGTCCAGAGAGGGTTTATGTGTTGCGTTACCCTCCTAAGGGGAAAACTAGGTCAAGGGAAACTAGGTCAGTGGTGCAACAGCAAACGGCCTCGCCCAGTAAATAAATGGCCTCCCACTCTTGCAGACACTCCAGCACCAACAGCCGAACCAGGACAAGAACACAGTTTTCATTTATCGTCGTCTATCTGTCTGTTGCTTTAAAGGGGCCTTGCCTCTACCGGCAGTGCACACACTGTTGAAGCAGCTCGCGGTGGTTGCAAAAGCAGCAACTTTAAGCAAGCCCAAATCCTGCTTCCAGTACTTGGATACTTACTTTTTTTATCGTTGCTGACGTCGTCATCATCGCCTTTGGTATGGTTTTCTGTCTTATACTTGTTTAATATGTCACCTGGGGAGAGAAGGCTACGCCCACTGCTCCATGCTCCAACGGATTTATAACAAACTGTCGTGATCGAAAGGTCGTGGGTTCCATTCCCGGCTGGAGCGGCAGGAGAATTGTCTTCTCCAGGGTCAGCTTGCTGTGCTGACTCTTATTTCCGTATCCCTTCCACCCCCGTGTTACCGCAGTAGCACCTAAAAGATCCCGTCATTCTGCCAAAAGTGCAGGTGGCAGGCTACATCTAAACGCACGTGCAATCAACGTAAAATGTGGCTTGGAATAAAGTGGCACTGGACTTGGTGCATGTTTGTGTGGTGTACACAGAACGTGCGCCGAGACGGCAGCAGTTTTCTGACGGCACGTGTCTGCGCCTCTGCCAACTGTTTTTCTGGAATGGAATCACCGCCTCCGTGTTTCTGTCAGTGTGTCTGTGTGTCCGACTTCGTCTAGAAGCTATTTTCTGAACCGACCTTTCGTAACCAAACTTGGTATGGTAGGGCATAATTGTGAGCCGGAGTGTCACGCGAAACGAAAGAGAGTTGCTATTGTTACAAATGGCCGAGACATTAGTTTTGTAAACCTGAACTCAGGCAGGCCAGTGCTACAGACTAATGCAGCTTGTTGAGTAAAACGTAAAACGTGTCCATCAGCTCAAAGTTAAGTGGATCAGATTTTATTCCCACCCTTGTTTGTTGCTTGAAAAAATGCGCTTTTATTGAAAACTTGCCAATGTTTGTCTGGCTGTGTTTTGTTGAAAAATGCGACAAATACTCACCAGTCTTTTGTCGAAAGCTGTGACAGATTTTATGGACTTATTAATTTAGTTGATCTATTTATGAACTGAGTTATTCGTTTGTGGTAAGTGCAAGTATTGGCGCTGTTTACAGTAAGCATTTAATAGTTTGCTGAAAGAAACCTCTATCCACCGGGGAGTGAGTAAGTACAGTGTTGGACATCCACCGGGGAGTAAGTACAGTGTTGAACATCCACCGGGGAGTGAATAAGTACAATGTTGGACATCCACCGGGGAGTAAGTACAATGTTTGACATCCACCGGGGAGTGAGTAAGTACAGTGTTGGACATCCACCGGGGAGTAAGTACAGTGTTGGACATCCACCGGGGAGTAAGTACAGTGTTGGACATCCACCGGGGAGTGAGTACAGTGTTGGACATCCACCGGGGAGTGAAGTACAGTGTTGGACATCCACCGGGGAGTAAGTACAGTGTTGGACATCCACCGGGGAGTGAGTACAGTGTCTGACATCCACCGGGGAGTGAGTACAGTGTTGGACATCCACCGGGGAGTAAGTACAGTGTTGGACATCCACCGGAGTAGTACAGCTTACATCCACCGGGGAGTGAGTACAGCGTTTGACTTCCACCGGAGTGAGTACAGCGTTTGACTTCCACCTGGAGTGAGTACAGCGTTTGACTTCCACCGGGGAGTGAGTACAGCGTTTGACTTCCACCTGGAGTGAGTACAGCGTTTGACTTCCACCGGGGAGTGAGTACAGCGTTTGACTTCCACCTGGAGTGAGTACAGCGTTTGACTTCCACCTGGAGTGAGTACAGCGTTTGACTTCCACCTGGAGTGAGCACAGCGTTTGACATCCATCTGGAGTGAGCACAGCGTTTGACATCCATCTGGAGTGAGCACAGCGTTTGACATCCATCTGGAGTGAGCACAGTGTTGGAACTTGCCGCCTTGTGCCACAGCGCGGCAGCGGCAGCTGACGTATGTTGATAGAGTCCCGAGTCGCACGTGTGTTATCCCGTGGGCTATGTTGACAATGTCACTCACGACTGTCTCTGCGTCTCTGCCAGCCACGTGACTGCGCGTCACCGTCACTAATCACGGTGCTGCCAAGTGCCGTGCCTGTGACATCCTCATCGCTTTCTGTTGCCAGTCCTGCAACGTCATCACTAACCTTTCATTTCCGAGACTACAACGTCATCAATTTGCAGCTATTTTTAGAACCCCCCTCGTGTGCTGCTGAAAGAGAACTCGAACTCGAAAACTTGATTTTCCAAGGGTTGTAGTTCGGGTTCATACAGACCTGTCTAACAACTAGTCCTTGCTTTTTACATAGACTTTATTCTCCCTGCATCCATTTATGAGAACAACACAATTCTACAATGAAAACTGACGGGGGAGCTCTCTGATCCGGAAACGGGCTTTACTAAGCTTTGTGAGATAAATAATAATAAATAATAAATGATAAAATCTTCTTTCTGGGGGGGTTGTGGGTGCGGGTCGATTTTAACAGCATTTTACCTGCTGATTCCAAATACGTCGGCAGTCGAAAAGTTTGAGCGTTTTGTAAAAGCGTTTGAAATAACCGCTCCGAAACTGCAGGTCGTGAAATAATGACTCGGCGGCGCTGTCCAGTATACGAAGTGAAACTGGCTTCGATGTCGGCACACCATATCTTGATCCAGCTGCACAAAGCAGTGTACTACAAAGTGTTCCTAGAAATACTTATTTTCTGTACGTTTGAGAGCACATAACGAAATAATTCTTGTTTGAAACCATAGACAGCAAACATACATGTAAAAAATAAAATAGAAAATAAAAAACACGAGCTGACGTGCCTCGGTGATATTCCTTAACTGATGGAAAATGTGAAGTTAGCAAAGTAATGAAGAGTCAGTAATGTAACCTTGAGCTAATTCCCCCAAAGTGAATTCCACCGTCAGGCATTTTGCGTCAGCACAGCTGGTAGCTGAGCCATTAATTTATATAAACGGTTGTTCAACTGCTCTGAACTGACGAGGAAAAATGTGCGACGGCCTTTCATTGGCGGGAGCTGCCACAAGTATAATTTTTGTCGCGACGAAAGTTCTTTCGCGACAAACACGTGCTTGTCACGACAAAAGACGTCTTTTGTCGCGACAAAAGTATGCTTGCCGCGACAAAACTTTTGTCGCGACATTTTTTTTTATCGCGACAAAATAATTGTTTGTCGCGAAAAAAATGTTTTGTCGCAAAAAATATTTGTCGCGACAAACACGTGTTTGTCGCGACAAAACTTTTGTTTTGTCGCGACAAAAGACGTGTTTTGTCGCGAAAAACACGAGTTTGCCGCAACAAAACTTTTGTCGCGACAATACTGATACTTGTAGCAGCTCCCGCCAATGATAGTGGCTGACGCCTGCTACGACAGACCTGTTTGATGTGTGGAGGACTACAGTGAGTAGGCCTGCAATCCTCGGTAGTGTGTTAGCGCTCCATCGGATGACAGCCACACAGTCTGTTGCCCTGCGCAGTTTGCATGCTTCCGTGAGCGTATGCAGGCGTGTGTGTATTTATGGCTCATAATTTACTTACTATAACCGCAGCCTGAATACCGTCACACCGTTTCATCACCGGTCCAGGCGGTTCAAATGATAATAACAATAAAACAGGGGATTTGCACAGCGCACCATCCATCATGGGGACGATACGCTTCACAAAGGACATGTAGGCTATCCACAAAGGCAAACAATGTAGGATAAGACTCATTTTTCATTGGCAGTGATATATGTAGTGTTCGACCAGCATGAAGTGTTAAACATTTTTCGTTAAGTGTTAGGCTTTTTTGTATAGCTAGGAGATGATAGTTCGTAGGTGATATGTGTAGCTTGCTGCCATATGTCACTGGTGTTTTCTATAATGCATTTATATCACGTTTTTTTAAATGTTTCTGTCCAATGCTTTTTTATGATTTTCTTTATTCTGCTATCTATAAATTAAACGGAATGCTCGACGATATCAGCATGTCCTAGCCTTATGTGCTCTTATACAGGGGTAATGACTCTTAAATAATAATTTTAAAAAAAGAAGTGTTTGATGTCGTTTGCTTATGACAGAGGGTGATTGTCCTGGGGTGAGCCCGCCTGTTGTTGCTGATCTATGTAGCGCTATTCGCCGCTCTCTGGGAGACTCACCGCCCTCGCATGTGATTCTACATGAGTGACTAGCTTTTTACAGCGCGTTTTTGAATATCCATCAAAGTGGTGTGCTTACAGCGCTGGCATGGCTGATGCCACGTGAAACTGTTGCCGCCGTCTTGGCGCGTTCTGTGTACGCCATACAACCACGTACTATGTCACTTCATGCAAAGCCACATACCTAAGGTGCATGCGTATTTAGCTGTAACCTACCACCTGCACTTTTGGCAGAATGACCAGGATCTTTTACGTGCTACTGCGGTAAGACGGGGGTGCCGGGAAGGGATACCTCAGTTTCGATTACGAGTCCGGCGCTCTAACCAGAGCTATCCCTGCTCGCTGTGCGGTTGGCAGGATGTTGAAACCTAGTCTCTGTTTCACTCGGCTCTTTGTCGTCCTTGCTTCTGCCACCACTTCGGCTTCGGTCGACAGGATTTCATTCTGGTGTCTTCGCTTTGCCGCACCGCTGGTCTTCCCCGCCAGCCCCCCAGGCTCCGTTATCCAGTCGTCTTCAGCCACTGCCCGAAATGCTTTCCAACCCCACTCCCCCCTCCCCACCCACAGCCCCCCCCCCCCCCCAAAAAAACAATAACAACACCCGTTAGTGTCTTGATAGCTTCGGTGTGTCTTTATTGCGGGGGAAAGCGGGTGGGCGTGGAACAGACTGAGCAACCAACAGCAAAGGGCTGTGTAGCCTGTTAAACCTGGCCCTGTGTACAAAGACTCTTAAATCTTCGTGTGTAAGAGGTTTGCCCCGTGCAACAGGCTAGGTGCAGTTCCGGTGTGCACGTGCACGGTGGCGGGGCAGGAAGGGAGAGAAGAGCGGCGGAGACTGGAAGCTGGCGGAAGGGGGGGGGGGGGGGAAGGTGATGGAACCTACCAGTGCCGGCTTGTTTCCTTCCCCACGGTAGGTGTTTAGTGTCTGAGAGCGTCTTTACCGCGACTTCCACACAGGTCTACCCTGACATAGCGCTGCTGCTGCTGCGGGTGGGGTTCTTTTCCACCCCCAACATGCCAGACATTCTCTGAATCTGAAAGAGCACATCCCGCCGAAGATCTCTGCGGTTCCTCGATAGCGGCTGGGTGCATGGTGCCTGCTGCAGTTTGTCTTCACGTCTCGTTAGTTCATGCATGGCTGCCACACGCATCTGGAGGGTCTCTTGACTAACGGAAGCGGGTTAGTTCTTGGAGTTTGACGTCCGTCCAAAGGAGTCCAGGCGAGATGAAGAGGAAGGAGGTGAGCTGGACTCTCAGGAAGAAGCTAGCCCAGAAGAGATCAAGAGGAGGGAGGTGAGCTGGACTCTCAGGAAGAAGCTAGCCCAGAGAGATCAAGAGGAGGGAGGTGGCTGGACTCTCAGGAAGAAGTAGCTCCAGAAGAGTCAAGAGGAGGGAGGTGAGCTGGACTCTCAGGAAACTAGCCAGAAGAGATCAGGAGGAGGTGAGCTGGACTCTCAGGAAGAAGCTAGCCCAGAAGAGATCAAGAGGAGGGAGGTGAGCTGGACTCTCAGGAAGAAGCTAGCCCAGAAGAGACCAAGAGCAGGGAGGTGGTGCTGGGCTAGAGAGAGAGAAAGTTGGACTTCTGCTTCAGTTGTTTCCCAACGGCGGAGCTACGGACATTGTCTTTGTGACTCTGTTCTGCATAGCAGTTGGGACAGCAATTGCGTGGTGCGGTGGTCGCTGCTCAGTGCCGGACGGACTCGACACTGCCGTAACATTCTGTTCTGGCGGCGGTCCACGGCAGCCTTGGTCTTCCGGGTTGGCGCTTGTCTGGAGGTCTCACTCTTCTGTCCCCATTTCACCACTCGTCCCCGTCCCTGATAGGCCTTCTCGCCTCCGTGGACGTTAAGCAGCAAAAACTCACTCACGTCCATCCAGTCGCACGGGGTCAGCTGAGGACGAGGCAGGAAACCCAGCTGACGGGGAGACTAGCCACGACACTTCCGTTACCAAGCACATGACCGATGATTCCACTTCCGTTACGGCTGTCAAGCTTACCGGTTGAGGTAGAGGTGGAGGGGTTTTCTGAGTCCTCCGGTTTCTTCTCCCGGCGTTATGTAATAATCCATTCACCTGTGTGACCTCAGAGCTGTAAAAAAGAAATCCTTAATTTTGATCTCATTTAGATTTTAGTGTGTGTGTGTGTGTGTGTGTGTGTGTGTGTGTGTGTGTGTGTGTGTGTGTGTGTGTGTGTGTGTGCGCGCGCGCGCGCGGTGTGTGTGTGTGTGTGTGTGTGTGTGTGTGTGTGTGTGTGTGTGTGTGTGTGTGTGTGTGTGTGTGTGTGTGTGTGTGTAACGTGCCTCTATCCGACTTTGTACTGTGTTTCGTTTTCCGATTCTTTCGATTGGTCTGTGTCCAATGTTCACAACCTTGGTTTGTCGCATCCGTTGTCCACAACCTTTGTTCATTCAGTGTACATAGCCCGTGACTGGTCATCCAATGTTCATAGCCTTTTGTAGGTCACCCAGTGTTTATAGCCTGGCCTGTGACAGGTCATCTAGTGTTCATTATAGCCTGGCCTATGACAGGTCATCTAGTATTCATTATAGCCTCGCCTGTGACAGGTCATCTAATGTTCATAGCCTTTTGTAGGTCACCCAGTGTTTATAGCGTGGCCTGTGACAGGTCATCTAGTGTTCATTATAGCCTGGCCTGTGACAGGTCATCTAGTGTTCATTATAGCCCGTGACTGGTCATCCAGCGTTCTTAGCCATTGATAGATCATCCAGTGTTCATAGCCTAGGACTGGACATCCAGTGTTCATAGCCTGTGACAGATCATCTAGAGCTCATAATAGCCTGAGTGGACATCCAGTGTTCATAGCCTGTGACTGGTGATCCAGTGTTCATAGCCTGTGACTGGTGATCCAGTGTTCATAGCCTGTGACTGGTGATCCAGTGTTCATAGCCTGTGACTGGTGATCCAGTGTTCATAGCCTGTGACTGGTGATCCAGTGCTCATAGCCTGTAACTGGTGATCCAGTGTTCATAGCCTGTAACTGGTGATCCAGTGTTCATAGCCTGTAACTGGTGATCCAGTGTTCATAGCCTGTGATTGATCTGTTGTTCACGCTTCCTCGCCTCGTTCCTGGCGGCCCCTTGTCTAC
>JABMCL010000071.1:120000-132500 GCA_018857735.1 Alviniconcha marisindica
ACACCCCTCCACCACGAACACACAACACACACACACACACACACACACTCCTCTCTCTCTCTCTCTCTCTCTCTCTCTCTCTCTCTCTCTCTCTCTCTCTCTCTCTCTCTCTCTCTCTCTCCACACATACACACACACACACACACACACACACACACACACACACACACACACACTCACACACACACACACACACGTGTCACACACAACACCACACACACACACACACACCACACACACACACACAACACACACACACACACACACACACCCTCCACACACACACACACACACACACACACACACACACACACACAACACCACACACACACAACACACACACACACACACACACACACACACACACACACACACACACACACACACACACACACACACACACACACACACCACCACACTCACACACACACACACACCACACACACACACACACACACACACACACACACACACACACGCACACACACACACACAACTCGAGAGAGGGGGTACATGTGGCGGTTGTAACGCCAAGACAGCATCTGCCATTGATGTTAGCGTCCTTACACCCTCCCTCAAGACAGATGTCGGCAATGTCACACCCTCCGACATGGCATATGTGAATAACGTCACACCATCCATCATGACACGTGAGTAACGTCACACCCTCCGTCATGGCATACGTGAACAACGTCACATCCTCCGTCATGGCATATGTGAACAACGTCCCATCCTCCATCATGACATGTGAGCAACGTCGGTCACACCCTCCGTCATGACATGTGAGCATCGTCACACCCTCCGTCATGACATATGTGAACAACGTCACAGCCTCCGTCATGACAGATGTGAGCATCGTCACACCCACCGTCATGACAGATGTGAGCATCGTCATGTCTTTCGTCATGGAAGTTCAGAGCCTCATCATATCAGTCATGACAGTTGAGAGCCTCATCATATCAGTCATGACAGTAAGAGCCTCATCATATCAGTCATGACAGTAAGAGCCTCATCATATCAGTCATGACAATTGAGAGCCTCATCATATCAGTCATGTTAGTAAGAGCCTCATCATATCAGTCATGTCAGTAAGAGCCTCATCATATCAGTCATGACAGTAAGAGCCTCATCATATGAGACATGAGAGCTTGTCGCGTCATAATGTTGTGATGGCCGCTGCAACACCAGCATGTCGCCTGTCGAGGGCGATGAGGGGGGACGAGGGAGGAGGGCAGCTGTTTAGCGGGCAGGAAGGAGGACTCTGCTCACCTAGTACATCCTTCCTCGTCTGTCTCTTTACTCCACACAGCCAGGCTGTTGCCGACATTGTGAAGCCATCCTCGTCTGTCTCTTTGCTCCACACAGCCAGGCTGTTGCCGACATTGTGAAGCCATCCTCGTCTTTCTCTTTACACAGCCAACAGCCAAATTGTTGCTGACATTGTGAAGCCATCCTCGTCTTTCTCTTTACTCCACACAGCCAGGCTGTTGCTGACATTGTGAAGCCTTCCTCGTCTGTCTCTTTACTCCACACAGCCAGGCTGTTGCTGACATTGTGAAGCCTTCCTTTTTTCTTTTCTCCACACAGCCAGGCTGTTGCCGACATTGTGAAGCCTTCCTCGTCTGTCTCTTTACACAGCCAAATTGTTGCTGACATTGTGAAGCCATCCTCGTCTTTCTCTTTACTCCACACAGCCAGGCTGTTGCTGACATTGTGAAGCCTTCTTTCTCTTTACTCCACACAGCCAGTCTGTTGCTGACATTGTGAACCCTTTCCCTTTCTCTTTACTCCACACAGCCAGGCTGTTGCTGACATTGTGAAACCTTCCTTCTCTTTACTCCACACAGCCAGGCTGTTGCTAACATTGTGAAGCCTTCCTTCTCTTTACTCCACACAGCCAGGCTGTTGCTGACATTGTGAAGCCTTCTTTCTCTTTACTCCACACAGCCGGGTCTGTTGCTGACATTGTGAAGCCTTCCTTCTCTTTACTCCACACAGCCAGTCTGTTGCTGACATTGTGAACCCTTTCCCTTCTCTTTCTCTTTACTCCACACAGCCAGGCTGTTGCTGACATTGTGAAGCCTTCCTTCTCTTTCTCTTTACTCCACACAGCCAGTCTGTTGCTGACATTGTGAAGCCTTCTTTCTCTTTACTCCACACAGCCAGTCTGTTGCTGACATTGTGAAGCCTTCCTTCTCTTTACTCCACACAGCCAGTCTGTTGCTGACATTGTGAAGCCTTCCTTTCTCTTTACTCCACACAGCCAGTCTGTTGCTGACATTGTGAAGCCTTCTTTCTCTTTACTCCACACAGCCAGTCTGTTGCTGACATTGTGAAGCCTTCCTTCTCTTTACTCCACACAGCCAGTCTGTTGCTGACATTGTGAAGCCTTCCTTCTCTTTACTCCACACAGCCAGTCTGTTGCTGACATTGTGAAGCCTTCCTTCTCTTTACTCCACACAGCCAGTCTGTTGCTGACATTGTGAAGCCTTCCTTCTCTTTACTCCACACAGCCAGTCTGTTGCAGACATTGTGAAGCCTTCCTTCTCTTTACTCCACACAGCCAGTCTGTTGCTGACATTGTAAAGCCATCCTCGTCTGTCTCTTTACATCACACAGCAAAATTGTTGCCACGCAAGGGCACAAACACCACGCATGCAGGCGTGCAGCAATCACCAAACTATCGTATTCAAACGGACAGGTTGTTGCTAGTCTGCTTCTGCGTTCGGCTGATAAAATTTCAGTTCTTAAGGATAGGGTGGTAAGTGTCTATTGATACACTCCTGTTGGTCGTGGTGAATCTCTCTCTCTCTCTCTCTCTCTCTCTCTCTCCTCTCTCTCTCTCTCTCTCTCTCTCTCTCTCTCTCTCTCTCTCTCTCTCTGTATGTAACATGTAATATGTAACTGAATGATGTATAGCATGTGAACACGCTATGTTTTGTGTGGAAACTTTAATGTATAACGTTTCACTCACTCATTCATGCCTATATATATAGATAATGCCTGTAATTTGATATCTATTCATCAGTAGCTTAGCAAGGACTAGTTGTTAGACAGGTTTTTGACTGAACCTAAACTACAATCCTTGTAAAATAAAGTTTTCGAGTTCGAGTTCTCTCTCTCTCTCTGTGTCTCTCTCTGTCTCTCTCTCTCTCTGTATATATATTTAAAAAAAATTATAATTTAAAACAGTATTTTAAAATATAAATTCAACCACGTTTCCCGTGAGTAGATACACTACAGGTACTTTTGACGTCACTAACCTCCACCCGTCTCACCAATACTGCCAGCATAGCTGGAAGTGAGCTTCCTTGTTATCACACACACACACGCACGCACGCACGCACGCTCGCACACACACACACACACACACACACACACACACACACACACACACACACACACACACACACACACACACACATTCACTGTCACTGTCTCTGTCTGTCTGTCTAGCTCTAGCTCTGTCTCAGTCTCTCTCTCTCTCTCTCTCTCTCTCTCTCTCTCTCTCTCTCTCTCTCTCTCTCTCTCTCTCTCTCTCTCTCTCTCTCTCTCTCTATCACGCACGCACGCACGCACACACACACGCACGCACGCGCAAACCGCGCTCACCCAAGCACGCACCCCGCTTAATATTGTCATAATTGGGCAGCACGTCTGTTGTCTGTACGTTGTTCCTGGTTTCTAAAACGGGCCAAGGGAGCGTCAGCCCGGCCTCGTTTTGCCTTTATAACTGCCAGAAATCACCGGTTTGTCCTGGAACTTTGTTACAGCGCCCCCCTTCTCCTCCTCCCCTTCCCTCGTCCCCCCCCCTTCTCCCCCTCCCCTCCCCCCCCACACACACTTCTCCGCCGCCGTTCTCGTGCTGGCTGTGCAATCGGGAAGATGTGTGTTTTGTGTTATGCGGTTTGCGAATCTGGGGCCGAGTTTCTGCTCATTGCCAGCCAAGTGTTTCCCCTTGTTGTTTGTCAACCGCTAAAAAAAACATCGTTTTCCGAGATGCGCTGTCTTGTATGCAGAGATAAAACTAACTCAAGCGTGCAAAAAGCTTATCGCTTCCAGATAATGTCTTCGCACAAGTCTCTCTCCCCCCCCCCTTCCCTCCCCCTCTTCGTCCCACTCACCTTGTCTGAACATTAGAAAATATTATCTTTCACATACTGGAAACACACTCTTTCTCGACGCATGTTTGTATGGATGTCTTTCCCGCCATTCGGCACTGATTCAGCACTTTGCTCTGATAGTGTTCAACATTTCGCTATGATAGTGTTCAACATTTCGCTCTGGTAGTTTTCAACATTTCGCACTGATAGTGTTCAACATTTTGCTCTGATAGTGTTCAACATTTCGCACTGATAGTTTTCAACATTTCGCTCTGATAGTGTTCAACATTTCGCTCTGATAGTGTTCAACATTTCGCTCTGATAGTGTTCAGCGCTTCGCTCTAATGTTCAGCATTTTGTACCGGTAACCAGCATTCTGCATTGATGTTTAACATTTTGCATTCAGGCCTTTTGCAAACTGGTTTGTGTCATGTGTGCTGTCAAAAGATAACGGCAGAAAGATGACTGGTCAGAGACTCGAACTCGAACTCGAAAACTTTAATACTCAAGGATAGTAGCATTAGGTCCATTTGGACCTATCTAACAGCCAGACTGCTACAGGTAGCACTGCTGTGGGGCTGGTAAACTGCCTTCAGGATCAGCAGCAGATGTCCGTATCCACCCCCCCCCCCCCCCCCCCCCCACACACACACACACACGCACACACATATACTCCTAGGTCTTTTGTCGAGAAAAGAATCAGCCGATGACTCAGAAACAATTTGTTTTGCCACTTCATTCAGTTCTGACTGACAAGTGAATTTGTCTTTCGGCCATTCCGATTGTACAGCTTGACTGGTTCTCGATGTTCATCAGCGGATCATGCAATGCAGCCAACGCTGCACACACCGCGTCAGGAAACTGTGCCATTCAATCTGCATCTGCTGTGGCCATGGTGCCATCATAACCATAAATGGCGATGAACAGGTGTGATGACAGGTGTGATGATAGATGTGATGATAGGATGATGAAAGGGGGGCGGACATTGTTCGCGACTAATTCTTAGTAGGAATAGTGACCGCCATTCATGTGAACATCGCGTCCACGTGTTAATTCGTGCATTTACAAGCACCACCTTCACCCCAAACTCCGAGCATCGCTTTCCGGCACCTTCCAAACTCTTCCAGATTTGGTTACGCCTCAGAAGGGGCACTCTTTATCTCCGCGCAGCTGTCCACCGACGCTGTCAGGGCCCTCTGAAAGGTTCGGGTACTAATATGACCGTAGAAGCAACCTAGCTCCCAAGCACGCACGTAAACATGAGACGCATCCACCCCGGGTAAAACAAAGCGTTGCGTCTCGATTCAAAGATTGCGGTTTTATTTGTGCTGATGTAAACTTTGTTGGCGGCAATAAATGATACTGCTTTGTTTTATTTGAGTTGTTTGTAACAAACTTACTACTGTTTGAGCACCGACAGGAAAACAAAAAACAAAAACAAAAAAGTTTCGTTAGCTGACAGTTTTCTGGGACCTATGGCGTAACTAAATACGCAGTGGTTGAAGGAAGGATGTCGTAAACCAGTGCGTGGAGTCTGCCTCCACCCACCATGGGAGCTGTTTTGTGTCTCAGAATCGGCAGTGCATGGTTCCTTAAAGAAAAGTTCCAATGGGACAAACGATATGGCCCACACTCCAGTCACAGTCTGAGTCACTAAACTCTCAAAAGATCAAGACAGACTAGATGACGTGGGACACTCTCCTTCAGAATAACACCAAGACAATCTGAGTCACTGGCAAACTAGATGACGTGGGACACTCTCCTTCAGAATAACACCAAGACAATCTGAGTCACTGGCAAACTAGATGACGTGGGGCACTCTCCTTGAGAATAACACCAAGACAGTCTGAGTCACTGGCAGACTAGATGACGTGGGAATTTCTGTGAGAATAACACCAAGACAGTCTGAGTCACTGGCAGACTAGATGACGTGGGAATTCTCTGTGAGAATAACACCAAGACAGTCTGAGTCACTGGCAGACTAGATGACGTGGGAATTCTCTGTGAGAATAACACCAAGACAGTCTGAGTCACTGGCAGACTAGATGACGTGGGAATTGTCTGTGAGAATAACACCAAGACAGTCGAGTCACTGGCAGACTAGATAGGGATCTAGATCCTCTCCCTGGGAATGGGGGATTTTCAAACACCAAGACAGTCTGAGTCACTGGCAGACTAGATGACGTGGGAATTTCTGTGAGAATAACACCACAGTCTGAGTCACTGGCAGACTAGATGACGTGGGAATTTCTGTGAGAATAACACCAAGACAGTCTGAGTCACTGGCAGACTAGATGATGTGGGAATTCTCTGTGAGAATAACACCAAGACAGTCTGAGTCACTGGCAGACTAGATGACGTGGGAATTGTCTGTGAGAATAACACCAAGACAGTCCGAGTCACTGGCAGACTAGATGACGTGGGAATTCTCTGTGAGAATAACACCAAGACAGTCTGAGTCACTGGCAGACTAGATGACGTGGGAATTGTCTGTGAGAATAACACCAAGACAGTCTGAGTCACTGGCAGACTAGATGACGTGGGAATTTCTGTGAGAATAACACCAAGACAGTCTGAGTCACTGGCAGACTAGATGACGTGGGAATTGTCTGTGAGAATAACACCAAGACTGCCCTGAGTCACTGGCAGACAAAAGATGACGTGGGAATTCTCTGTGAGAATAACACCAGCAGTCTGAGTCACTGGCAGACTAGATGAGTGGGAATTGTCTGTGAGAATAACACCAAGACGTCTGAGTCACTGGCAGACTAGATGACGTGGGAATTGTCTGTGAGAATAACACCAAGACAGTCTGAGTCACTGGCAGACAAAGAGGGGACGTGGGAATTGTCTGTGAGAATACACCAAAACAGTCTGACTGTCACATTTCTCATGAGGCAGACTGGATAGCGCAATACCAGCTAATCATGGTGGATGTCCCAGTCACTGGCGTCCACTAAAAAAACGCACGCTGGATGCATAAGGTGTAGAAGCCTGTCCAGCTGGCCTACTGCTCTGGGTGTTTCAACACCATTAGAGCCTGGCGGGACAGTTATACTCTCTGCCTCTACACGGGCCAGTCACACTCTCTGCCTCTGCACGGGCCACACTCTCTGCCTCTACACGGGCCAGTCACACTCTGCACGGGCCAGTCACACTCTCTGCCTCTACACGGGCCAGTAACACTCCTGCCTCTACACGGGCCAGTCACACTCTCTGGCTCTGCCTAGTCCAGTCACACTCTCTGCCTCTGCACGGGCCAGTCACACTCTCCCTCTGCACGGGCCAGTCACACTCTCTGCACGGGCCAGTCACACTCTCTGCCTCTGCACGGGCCAGTCACACTCTCTGCCTCTGCACGGGCCAGTCACACTCTCTGCACGGGCCAGTCACACTCTGCCTCTACACGGGCCGGTCACACTCTCTGCATGGGCCAGTCACACTCTCTGCCTCTACACGGGCCAGTCACACTCTCTGCCTCTACACGGGCCAGTCACACTCTCTGCACGGGCCAGTCACACTCTGCCTCTACACGGGCCAGTCACACTCTCTGCCTCTACACGGACCAGTCACACTCTCTGCACGGGCCAGTCACACTCTGCCTCTACACGGGCCAGTCACACTCTCTGCCCTACACGGACCAGTCACACTCTGCCTCTACACGGGCCAGTCACACTCTGCCTCTACACGGGCCAGTCACACTCTCTGCCACCCTACACGGGCCAGTCACACTCTCTGCCTCTACACGGACCAGTCACACTCTCTGCACGGGCCAGTCACACTCTCTGCCTCTACACGGGCCAGTCACACTCTCTGCCTCTACACGGGCCAGTCACACTCTCTGCCTCTACACGGGCCAGTCACACTCTGCCTCTACACGGGCCAGTCACACTCTCTGCCTCTACACGGGCCAGTCACACTCTCTGCACGGGCCAGTCACACTCTCTGCACGGGGCCAGTCACACTCTGCCTCTGCGCGAGCCAGTCACTCTCTGCCTCTACACGGGCCAGTTCCTCAGGCTGGTAGCAGTCCTGCCATGTAAGCTGACAACAGCAGGCAACGTTCCATAGCAGATTAAACAGAAATTAGTCCCAATCAATTGTCGCCACGTACACCAAGGCGCATCCACGAGAATGTTTTAGCGAGACGGGGTAAATGATAATTTACTGAGTCTTTTGTTGCTGTGTGTTTGTTTTTAGACAGATTTATTCTTGCAGTTTCAGCTTTATATGTTATTGCTTTTTTGTCTTGCTTTTTTTGGCCTTCATACAATTTACATTGACATCTTAGTCAGTCGAAAAAAAGATTATACAGCTCTACGATCTTTGTTCGAAACGAGTGAACTGTTTTTTACTTCCATTTCTTATGCTTTTTCAGCGGCCGTTTGTCTTCCCAAATCCTAGTGGGCTTGACGGTTGTCGTGGAAATTCTCATTTGCATTCTTGTAGGTCAGCCGTCTAGTGTACAATTATGCGACTACCATCTTTGTAGTTCTGGAATCCGAAGTGCAGAGCGTTGAATTTCTGTGTGTGTGTGTGGTGTGTGTGTGTGTGTGTGTGTGTGTGTGTGTGTGTGTGTGTGTCTGTCTGTCTTTGTGTCTGTCTTTGTGTGAGTGTGTGTGTGTGTGTCTTTGTGTGTGTGTGTGTGTGTGTGTGTTGTGTGTTGTGTGTGTGTGTGTGTGTGTGTGTGTTGTGTGTGTGTGTGTGTGTGTGTGTGTGTGTGTGTGTGTGTGTGTGTGTGTTTGTGTTTGTGTGTGTGTGTGTGTGTGTGTGTGTGTGTGTGTTTGTGTGTGTGTGTTTGTGTTGTGTGTGTGTGTGTTGTGTGTGTGTGTGTGTGTTGTGTGTGTGTGTGTGGTGTGGGGTGTGTGTGTGTGTGTGTGGTGTGTGTGTGTGTGGTGGTGGTGTGTGTGAACACTTGTTGAGCGCCTCCTCTCGAGATGAGCCGTAAGCGCTTCACAATGGCAATCCTAGCGCTCTGAAAAATGTATTGTGCAACTCTACATCCCAGCAGACCCACTGTGCTCTAGCCGTATGCGACGCTGAAAGAATGACTGTAGCTTTACACAGCGCATTTTTAATATCCACCGAAGTGGCTACAGCTCTGTTTTGTTGTTACGTGGCTGGTGCCACGTGAAACTGCTGCCATCTCGGCGCACTTTATGTATACACCTTACAACCATGCACCAGTTTACGGCGTTATTCGAAGCCACATAGGTAGGGTGCATGTGTGTTTAGCTGTAACCTATCACCTGCACCTTTGGCACAAGGACCGGGATTTTTTACGTGCTGCTGCGGTAACATGGGGGAGGAACGGGTAACGAAACAAGAGTCAGCACAGGAGATTGACCCTGGAGAACAGAATTCTCCCGCCGCTCCCGCCAGGACTCGAACCCGAGACCTTTCGATCATGCGGCCAGCGCTCTACCACCGACCTATTCCTGCTCCGCAAGTTCAGCCTACTGCCGATAAAAATCGGCGTTACAAGTGCAAATGAAGACAATGGGTACAATTTTATCCTAGACTTATGTCAAGTATGTAAACAATTACTATATTGTCATAATAATTATTGTGATGTTCGATACTGACTTCACACTGACTGAACTGTTCAAATATCCGCCTTGTGACATAGTATATATACACATCAGTTGTTCAAATGTCCGCCTTGTGACATAGTATATATTCACATTAGCTGTTCAAATGTCCGCCTTGTGACACAGTATATATTCACATTAGCTGTTCAAATGTCCGCCTTGTGACATAGTATATATTCACATCAGCTGTTCAACTGTCCGCCTTGTGACATAGTATATATACACATCAGCTGTTCAAATGTCCGCCTTGTGACATAGTATATATTCACATCAGCTGTTCAAATGTCCGCCTTGTGACATAGTATATATTCACATTAGCTGTTCAAATTGAAAAGATCTATTCCAGTGATAGTAGCTAGTTGCTATTTATTCTCCTTTGTGTATAGATGCTTTGAATGTGTTTTCTAAGAATTGTACCGTACTACTAATAGGGGGAGTACTGTTTGCAAGCGTAAGAAGAGCTCTTTGTCAACGATTAAAATCATACTGTAATGGCTTTGCTGTTTGCCAGCGCAATGTGCGCTTGTTGACTTCAAGCAATTGACGAAGACAGAAAAATTTCCGGCGCTGGAATTGAAAAAAACCGGTTAACCTTAATTCCCCCCCCCTCCTCCCCCCCCCCCCCCCCCCCCCCCCCCCCCCCCCCCCCCGATCCCCACCCCCCGACTCCCACTCCATCTCTCCGCCTCTTGTCGTCCTTCCATCAGCCCGTGTTGCCGGCACCGATCACACCACTACAGCAAGATTCCTTCAGTGCCCATTAGCATCTCCAGGGCCCCATTGATCGACCCTTTTTTATCGCCTGTCTTTCTCCATCCCTCCCTCCCTCCATCTCTCTCTCTCCCTCACTCCCCCCCCCTCCCCCCCCCCCCCCCCACGTCCCTCATTCAGGTCCCTCCCTCTCCCTATGCTACCTCCCTCCCCCTTTCTCCCCCCCCCCCCCTCTCCATTTGACTATTTTGTCTGTCTGTCTCTCAGTCCCTGTCTCTCCGCCTCTTTCTGTCTCTCTGGCTGTCTCTGTGTGTCTGTCTGTCTGTCTCAGTCCCTGTCTCCCCGCCTGTTTCTGTCTCTCTGGCTGTCTGTGTGTGTATGTCTGTCTCGGTCCCTGTCTCTCCGCCTCTTTTTGTCTCTCTGGCTGTCTCTGTGTGGCTGTGTGTGTGTGTGTGTGTGTGTGTGTGTGTGTGTGTGTGTGTCTCTGTCTCTCTCTCTCTCTCTCTCTCTCTCTCTCTCTCTCTCTCTCTCTCTCTCTCTCTCTCTCTCTCTCTCTCTCTCTCTCTCTCAGTCCCTGTCTCTCCGCTTCTTTCTGTCTCTCTGGCTGTCTCTGTGTGTCTGTCTGTCTCAGTCCCTGTCTCTCCGCCTTTTTCTGTCTCTCTGGCTGTCTCTGTGTGGTTGTCTGTCTCCGTCCCTGTCTCTCAGCCTCTTTCTGTCTCTCTGGCTGTCTCTGTGTGTCTGTCTGTCTGTCTCAGTCCCTGTCTCCCCGCCTGTTTCTGTCTCTCTGGCTGTCTCTGTGTGTCTGTCTGTCTGTCTCAGTCCCTGTCTCCCCGCCTTTTCTGTCTCTCTGGCTGTCTGTGTGTCGTATGTCTGTCTCGTCCCTGTCTCCCGTCCTTCTGTTGGTATGTCTTTGTCTGTCTGCCTCGTCTCTATGGCTGTCTGTGTGTGGTGTGTGTGTGTGTGTGTGTGTGTGTGTGTGTGTGTGTGTGTGTGTGTGTGTGTGTGTGTGTGTGTGTCTCTCTTCTCTCTCTCTCTCTCTCTCTCTCTCTCTCTCTCTCTCTCTCTCTCTCTCCTCTCTCTCTCTCTCTCTCTTCTCTCTCTCATCTGTCTCCCCGCCTCTTCTGTTCTCTGGCTGCTCTTGTGTCTGCCTGTCTCAGCCCTGTCTCTCCGCCTCTTTCTGTCTCTCTGGCTGTCTCTGTGTGTCTGCCTGTCTCAGCCCTGTCTCTCCGCCTCTTTCTGTCTCTCTGGCTGTCTCTGTGTGGCTGTCTGTCTCCGTCCCTGGCTCTCTGCCTCTTTCTGTCTCTCTGGCTGTCTCTGTGTGTCTGTGTGTCTGTCTCAGTCCCTGTCTCTCCGCCTCTTTCTGTCTCTCTGGCTGTCTCTGTGTGTCTGTCTGTCTCAGTCCCTGTCTCTCCGCCTTTTTCTGTCTCTCTGGCTGTCTCTGTCTGTCTGTCTGTCTCAGTCCCTGTCTCCCCGCCTCTTTCTGTCTCTCTGGCTGTCTCTGTCTGTCTGTCTGTCTCAGTCCCTGTCTCCCCGCCTCTTTCTGTCTCTCTGGCTGTCTGTCTGTCTGTCTGTCTGTCTGTCTCAGTCCATGTCTCTCCGCCTCTTTCTGTCTCTCTGGCTGTGTGTGTGTGTGTGTGTGTGTGTGTGTGTGTGTGTGTGTGTGTGTGTGTGTGTGTGTGTGTGTATCTGTCTGTCTGTGTCTGTCTGTCTGTCTCTGTCTCCTCTCTCTCTCTGTCCCTACCACTGCCCCCTCCCTTTCTCTCTCTTTAGAACATCTCTTGGATGCAATGGCAGTTCTATTGATTCTTGGGGTCGGGAAAAATCAGCGCTGCAGCTTCAGGAGGAATTAACTTCTTTCAAGTGAATCTGGTATTTCTGATCGTCCAGCAAGCGGTCGTCTAAATAGTTTTCTCCCCGGAAAAACCGGCATGTCAGCGTGTAACTGTCCACAGTGCGCATTACATCGTCACTGCAACAACAAAATACAAACCTGCTAATATTGCCCTGCTTTAGTGTCTACAATGCAGGCTTCAGCTTTACGGAGTTCAGTGATTTTGTGAACTTTTCCTTGCGGTGTGTCCAACACGGTAGGCTG
>JABMCL010000071.1:137500-180000 GCA_018857735.1 Alviniconcha marisindica
GTTACACTCTGGTCTGCTGTCATGTCGCCACCTGTTGGTTACACTCTGGTCTGCTGTCATGTCGCCACCTGTAGGTTACACTCTTGTCTGCTGTCATGTCGCCACCTGTTGGTTACACTCTGGTCTGCTGTCATGTCGCCACCTGTTGGTTACACTCTGGTCTGCTGTCATGTCGCCACCTGTAGGTTACACTCTTGTCTGCTGTCATGTCGCCACCTGTTGGTTACACTCTGGTCTGCTGTCATGTCGCCACCTGTTGGTTACACTCTGGTCTGCTGTCATGTCGCCACCTGTAGGTTACACTCTTGTCTGCTGTCATGTCGCCACCTGTTGGTTACACTCTGGTCTGCTGTCATGTCGCGACCTGCTGGTTACACTCTGGTCTGCTGTCATGTCGCCACCTGCTGGTTACACTCTGGTCTGCTGTCATGTCGCCACCACCGTGGTCACTCTGGTCTGCTGTCATGTCGCCACCACCGTGGTCACCCTGGTCTAGTGTCATGTCGCCACCACCGTGGTCACCCTGGTCTAGTGTCATGTCGCCACCACCGTGGTCACCCTGGTCTAGTGTCATGTCGCCACCACCGTGGTCACCCTGGTCTAGTGTCATGTCGCCACCACCATGGTCACCGTGGTCTAGTGTCATAACGCCTCACAGGGGAGGCAACTGACCAATGTTTGACAGCGGGACGCTTAGCCGTTCGTTGCTGCCTGCCATCTTGTTATCGCCGTGTTACCGCTTTCTTTTGTACTGGTTGTGTACTGATTTGTAAACCCCCCCCCCCCCCCCCCCCCCCCCCACTCTCTCTCCTCCCCCCATACCCCCTTACCCGTCTCTCTTTTTCTCTCGCTCCCCCTTCTCCATCTCTCTCTCTATCATTCTCTTTCCCCTGTATCCATTCCCTCTCTCTCCCCCCCTTCTCTCTCGCTCTCATTACCCCCCCCCCTCCCCCCCCCCACCGCCCCCCTTTCTTCTCTGCCCCTCTCCCTCTCTGCCCCCCCCCTCCCCCCCCCCCCTTGTTTCTCTTTCTCTGTCTCTGTTCTCCCCGCCCCCACTCTGTGTCCTTTCACCACCCCTCTCTTCCTGCCCCTTCTCTCTCTGTAGTCTTCCCCCTCTCTCTCCCTGTCCCTTCTCTCTCTGTAGTCTTCCCCCCTCTCTCTCTGTCCCTCCCCCCTCTGTTCTTTCCCCCTCTCTCTCTGTCCCTCCCCCCCCCCCTCTGTTCTTTCCCCCTCTCTCTGTGTCCCTCCCCCCCCCCCTCTGTCTTTTCCCCCTCTCTCTGTGTCCCCCCCCCCCCTCTGTTCTTTCCCCCCTCTCTCTGTCCCTCCCCCCTCTGTTATTCCCATTCTCTCTCTGGCCCCCCCCCCCCCCCCCGCTCTGTTCTTTCCCCCTCTCTCTCTGTCCCCCCCCCCTCCTCTTTCCCTTTCCCCCTCTCTGTCCCCTCCCCCCCCCCCCCCCCCCCTGTTCTTTCCCCCCCTCGTCTGCTCCCCCCCACCCTGTTCTTTCCCCCTCTCTGTCCCTCACCCCCCACCCCTCTGTTCTTTCCCCCTCTCTGTCCCCCCCCCCCCCTCTCTGTTCTTTCCCCCTCTCTGCCCCCCCCCCCTCTCTGTTCCCCCTCTCTCTCTGTCCCCCCCCCCCCCCCCCTGTTCTTTCCCCCTCTCTGTCCCTCCACCCCCTTCTCTCTTTCCCCTCTCTGTCCTTCCCCCCCCCCCCTCTGTTCTTTCCCCCTCTCTGTCCCCCCCCCCCTGTTCTTTCCCCTCTCTGCCCCCCCCCCTCTGTTCTTTCCCCTCTCTCCTCCACCTTCCCCCTTCTTTCCCCCCTCTCTCTCTGTCCCTCCCCCCCCCCCCCCCCTGTTATTTCCCCTCTCTCTCTGTCCCTCCCCCCCCCCCCCTCTGTTCTTTCCCCCTCTCTCTGTCCTCCCCCCCCCTCTTTTTTCCCCCTCTCTCTGTTCCCCCCCCCCCCCCTGTTCTTTCCCCCTTCTCTCTGTCCCTCCCCCCCCCCCCCCTGTTCTTTCCCCTTTCTCTCTGTCCCCCCCCCCCCCCCCCCCCTGTTCTTTCCCCCTTCTCTCTCTGTCCCTCACCCCCCCTCTCTCTGCCCCCACCCCCTCTGTGCCTCTGTTTCTCTACCCCCCCCCCCTGTTCTTTCCCCCTCTCTCTGTGTCCCTCCCCCCCCCCCCTGTGCCTCTTTCTCTGCCCCCCCCCCCCCCCCGTTCTTTCCCCCTCTCTCTCTGCCCCCCCCCCTCTGTTCTTTCCCCCTCTCTCTCTGTCCCTCCCCCCCCCCCCTCTGTTCTTCCCCCCTTTCTGTGTCCCTTCCCCCCTCTCTGTGTCCGTTTTCCCCTACTCTCTGTCCCCCCCCTCCCCGGCCCCCCCACCCCCACCCCCCCACCCCCCTGTGCCTCTGTCCACACGCTCTGCACCGACAAACAGCCAAACCCCAGTTCCTGCCTGCACCCGCCATCGCCCCCCCCCCCCCCCCCGCCCCCTCCCTCCCCCCGGGCCTGTCTTGCCACCGAGCGTCCTTTGAGGGCGAGGTGGGAAGCTGGCCCTGCCCCCATTGATCTGATTCAATCCCCGCTTCCACAGGCCGGCGGGGAGGGCACAGCTCCTGAAGCCAATTGTTGGCAGCCACCACAAGCTTGACGTCTGCCCGCGCTCCACCCTGCACGCTGTCTCGGACTGCCGACCCCCCCCCCCCCCCCCCCCCCCCCCCAACCCCCAAACCCCAACCTCACACCCACCCCCCTCTCTTCTTCCTCCCCTTTCTGGCAGCCGCACTGCCGTTAGAGTCGTCAACCAGCTCCTTACATCTACTGATTGGGTCACTGCTGTTAGAGTCGTCAATACTGATTGGGTCACTGCCGTTAGAGTCGTCAGCCAGCTCCTTACATCTACTGATTGGGTCACTGCTGTTAGAGTCGTCAGTACTGATTGGGTCACTGCTGTTAGAGTCGTCAGTACTGATTGGGTCACTGCTGTTAGAGTCGTCAGTACTGATTGGGTCACTGCTGTTAGAGTCGTCAGTACTGATTGGGTCACTGCCATTAGAGTCGTCAACCAGCTCCTTACATCTACTGATTGGGTCACTGCCGTTAGAGTCGTCAACCAGCTTGCACCTACAGATTGGGTCACTGCCGTTTCAGTTGTCAACCAGCTCCTTATACCTACTGATTGGGTCACTGCCGTTAGAGTCGTCAATACTGATTGGGTCGCTTCCGTTAGAGTCGTCAATACTGATTGGGTCACTGCCGTTAAAGTCGTCAATACTGATTGGGTCACTGCCGTTAGAGTCGTCAATACTGATTGGGTCACTGCCGTTAGAGTCGTCAGTACTGACTGGGTCACTGCCGTTAGAGTCGTCACTGCCGTTAGAGTCGTCAATATTGATTGGGTCACTGCCGTTAGAGTCGTCAGTACTGATTGGGTCACTGCCGTTAGAGTCGTCAGTACTGATTGGGTCACTGCCGTTACAGTCGTCAACCAGCTGTTACACCTACTGATTGGGTCTTTCATATTTTTTAATTAATTCCTTTTGAAGGCGCACTGAAATTTCTGTGGGGGCGCGCGCGTGCATGCGTGCGTGCGTGCGTGCGTGTGTGCGTGTGTGTGTGTGTGTGTGTGTGTGTGTGTGTGTGTGTGTGTGTGCGTGCGTGCGTGCGTGCGTGCGTGCGTGCGTGCGTGCATGTGTGCGTGTCTGTGTGTGTGCGTGTCTGTTGTGTTGCAGGTGTGTTGTGTGTGTGTGTGTGTGTGTGTGTGTGTGTGTGTGGTGTGTGTGTCATGTGTGTGTGTGGTGTGTGTGCGCGCGCGCGCGCGTTGTTGTGTGGTGGGGGGTGGGGGGGGGGGGGGGGGGGCACATGTTACTCACTTTACTACTATCTGTCTGAATGTTTCCTACGTGGTTTCCAGTCTACTTCTCAATTAACCTTTGGTCTGTACTTCGTTTACATCCAGTTGATCAACAATGTAGCAAAACAAAAACAAAAGAAATCTACAAAACCAATATATATTGATCTCCAAGAAAGAGGAAATTAGCCAAGTCGTTAATGCATCAAGCGATAACTGTTTTAAACTCCATGGCGTCGTTTCTGTTGTGGGAAAGTCTCCCCTATTTCTCCTCTTCTTTTTTCTCTCTTTTTTTTCTTTTTTTTTTTTTTTTTTTTTGTCCCTGCCAACTCGATCGATCCGAGCAAGTGGCCACGTCTTCTGCCTGAGCGACTGGTGGGTTTGAGTGTTTTTAAGATGGCCATGTGTGGGTGTTGTGCTGGGAAGATATATCATTTGATTCCAACAAGTTCCTTCCGCTTGGGCCCTCCTTTTCTTGTTTACTGTTCCTCTCGCGGCGATAAAAAGAAAAAAAGAAAAAAAAGTTGCCATTGGCTTGGCTGGAAAAGTTGTGTCTGTGTGGTCGCTTTATTCGCTGGCGTTCGATGCCCGATGCGATGCAATAAACCGTGAACACTCTTTCTTTGGGGAAATGTGTTTACCTATCATTCATACCCACTGGGTTATGCGACCTTGAATCGCTGGTCCACACCAACGTTGCCGCTGTCATATCCACTGGTCTGCTACAGTATCGTATCCACCCACAATATGGCTTCTGTCAGTGTTTCTATCCACAGTATTACCCCTATTGTATCTACCCACAGTATTTTCCCCCTTTCCCCCAGAAACCCCCCCATTGTATCCCCGTTTACCCCTTTTAACCCACAGTATTCCCCTATTGTTTCTCCCAAGTATTACCCCTATTGTATCTACCCACAGATTACCCCATTTATTACCCCTATTTTTTATCTACCCACAGTATTCCCCATTTATCACCCACAGTATTCCCCTATTGTATCTACCCACAGTATTGCCCCTATTGATCTACCCCCAGTATTACCCCTATTGTTCTACCCACAGTATTACCCCTATTGTTTCTACCCACAGTATTACCCCTATTGTACCCCACCCACAGTATTACCCCTATTGTATCTACCCACAGTATTACCCCCATTGTATCTACCCACAGTATTCCCCTATTGTTCTACCCACAGTATTCCCCTATTGTTCTACCCACAGTATTACCCCTATTGTATCTACCCACAGTATTCCCCTATTGTATCTACCCACAGTATTACCCCTATTGTATCTACCCACAGTATTTCCCCCCATTGTTCACCCACAGTATTCCCCTATTGTATCACCCACAGTATTCCCCATTGTTCTAAACCCCCAGTATTCCCTATTGTATCTACCCACAGTTTCCCCCATTGTATCTACCCAAGTATTACCCCCATTGTTCTACCCCCAGTATTACCCCCATTGTTTTACCCACAGTATTGCCCTATTGTTTAAATTTCCCTACCCCCCAGTATTCCCCCATTGTTTTCTACCCACAGTATTCCCCTATTGTATCTACCCACAGTATTCCCCTATTGTATCTACCCACAGTATTCCCCTATTGTATCTACCCACAGTATTCCCCCCATTGTATCTACCCACAGTATTCCCCTATTGTATCTACCCACAGTATTCCCCTATTGTATCTACCCACAGTATTGCCCCTATTGTATCTACCCACAGATTACCCTATTGTTCTACCCACAGTATTACCCCTATTGTATCTACCCACAGTATTACCCCCATTGTATCTACCCACAGTATTACCCCTATTGTTTCTCCCACAGTATTCCCCTATTGTTCTACCCCCAGTATTACCCCTATTGTTTTCCCACAGTATTACCCCCATTGTATCTACCCACAGTATTGCCCCCATTGTATCTACCCCCAGTATTCCCCTATTGTTTTACCCCCAGTATTGCCCCCTTTTTATCTCCCACAGTTTGCCCCCATTGTATCTACCCACAGTTTACCCCTTTTTTGTTCTACCCACAGACCCCTTTGATCTCCCCCAGTATTACCCCATTGCTCCCCCCAGTATTCCCCTATTGTTCTACCCACCCCGTATTCCCCCCTATTGTATCACCCACAGTATTCCCCTATTTATCACCCAAGATTCCCCTATTGTATCTACCCACAGTATTTTCCCCATTTTTTTACCCACAGTATTCCCCTATTGTATCTACCCACAGTATTCCCCTATTGTATCTACCCACAGTATTACCCCTATTGTATCTACCCACAGTATTCCCCCATTGTTCTACCCACAGTATTCCCCTATTGTTCTACCCACAGTATTCCCCTATTGTATCTACCCACAGTATTCCCCTATTTTCTACCCACAGTATTCCCCTATTTCTACCCACAGTATTCCCTATTTTTTCTACCCCCCCGTATTCCCCTATTTATCACCCACGTATTCCCTATTTTTTCACCCACAGTATTCCCCTATTGTATCTACCCAAATTTTTTTCCCTTTTTTCTACCCCCGTTTCCTATTGTATCACCCACATATGCCTTTGTTTCTACCCCCAGTATTCCCCTATTGTATCTCCCACAGTATTCCCTATTGTATCTACCCACAGTATTGCCCCTATTGTATCTACCCACAGTATTGCCTCTATGTTTCTACCCACAGTATTGCCCCTATTGTATCTACCCACAGTATTGCCTCTATGTTTCTACCCACAGTATTCCCTCAATGTATCTACCCACAGTATTCCCCTATTTTTTACCCACAGTATTCCCCTATTTTATCTACCCACAGTATTCCCCTTTGTACTACCCACAGTATTCCCCTATTGTATCTCCCACAGTATTCCCCTATTTTCCCCCCCCGTGTTGCCCCTATTGTATCTACCCACAGTACTGCCTCTATTGTATCTGCCAATAGTATTACCCCTATTGTATCTACCCACAGTACTGCCTCTATTGTATCTGCCAATAGTATTACCCCTATTGTATCTACCCACAGTACTGCCCTTACTGTATCTACCAAACGTATTGCCCCTTTAGTATCCACCCACATTATTGCCCGTGCCATGTCCACCCACAATATTGCCCCGATCATATCCACCCACAATATTGCCCCGATCATATCCACCTGCAATATTTCCCCGATCATATCCACCCACAATATTGCCCCGATCATATCCACTCACAATATTTCCCCAATCATATCCACCCACAATATTGCCCCGATCATATCCACCCACAATATTGCCCCGATCATATCCACCCCAATATTGCCCCGTCATATCCACCCACAATATAGCCCCGATCATATCCACCCACAATATTGCCCCGATCATATCCACCCACAATATTGCCCCGATCATATCCACCCACAGTATTGCCCCGATCATATCCACCCACAATATTGCCCCGATCATATCCACCCACAATATTGCCCCGATCATATCCACCCACAATATTGCCCCGGATCATATCCACCCACAATATTGCCCCGGTCATATCCACCCACAGTTTTGCCCTCGTCACACCCGTCCGCAGTCATGTGCCAGTTGTAACACCCGACCCTCTGTGGCCTTTATACCTGCTGCTGCTGTACCCACTCCCTCCCTACCACTGGACGTGTCGCCAGGGGAGAAATAGCCCACTCAGTGACGTCCTCCGACTGCCTGCCCCATGGTCCGACAAAAGTGATGCGGTGCCCACGTGTTTGAAAGACTTGCCGGCCGACGTTTCGTTTTATATGCCCTAACAGCTGTCGCTTCGGCAAAGACAGAGCAATTTCCTATTGGTTAGACAACAAACTTTACAGCTACTTACTGTTACAACGGCGCACAATGATCGAGAGGCCACACGTTTTGACAGGGTTGATGTCATTTATAGGTCTAGTCTCTATCATATCTACCTACACATCTATCTTCTCGGTCGCCGCTACACCGAGAGTTCAGTCTGCCAGATGAATGTGGTGTACTTACAGTGTTGTTTGGTTGTTACATCGCTGATGCTACATGAAACTGCTTCTGTCTCGGCGCACGTTCTGTGTACACTATACGGCCATGTACCAGTTTACAGTGTCACTTCATGCGCAGCCACATATGTCGCTGTAACCAGCCACCTGTATTTTTGGCAGAACGACCGGGACCTTTTACCTGCTACTGCACCAACGCTGGTGTATGTACATAATTATAGGTATAGAAATAAAAATTGGGAATTCTCCCCAGAGAAATCTGAACTGCGATCTCTGCCAGTAGGATTTTAAATAATGCCAGTACAGATCGCAGTTTTGATTTCTGCCGGAAGAAACGTTTTCTAATTTTTACTCATAACATTTAAAATCTGACCGGCTGAGATCGATGCAAGAAAAGTTTTCAAATTTTCACTCATAACATTTAACATCTGACCGGCTGAGATCGGTGGAAGAAAGGAGAAAAGGAGAGAATGTGTGTGAATGTGTGTGGTGGGTGGGTGTTAGTGTGTATATGGATAGATACGGGTTGTGTGTATCCCTGCACGACCCAGCACCTCCTAGTTTGACACAGAGACGTGGCCAGTTCAGTAAAACGTTCATTCGTTCGTTCGTTCTCCTTTCCTCTTCTCTTGTTCCGATTTCAGCTGGCCAGAGTAGAAATGTTATCAGCAAAAGTGAAAATCCGTTTTGATTTGTACCCTGTATGTGTTACCGATTAACAGTATTAACGGTGATCTGACTGGGCAGCCATCATGACAACTCACAGACCCTCACGCTTGGTAAGATTTCAGTGTGGCGCTGCGCCGTACTACTGCAGCTGACCTTGATCTTTCTACTTTCAGATGTGACCGCCGGGCTCACCCACCCCGGGTATCTACCCAGTCGGTGAAGTGACGCTCTAAATCTGGCGCCATGCATGACAACCAGGCGGAGGCGGGTCGTCTGGTGGACATGGACCGCCACATCCAGCAGACCAATGACCGCCTCCAGTGCATAAAGCAGGTACGTCCTCAGCCAACCACAGGCAGGCTTTCTTACGGTCATCACAGGAAAGCATTCCTAGTGTGGTCGTAGTTTCCAGCAGACCAAGTGCCGCATCCAGTGCATGATGCAGGTCAATATTAGCCAGTAGCAGCAAGCTTTCTTACGGTTGTCAGGGGCAAGCGATCCTAGTCTAGCAGTGCTTTTTTAGCAGACCAGTGGCCTGCCACGGGCACGCTTTCGTAAGGTGGTCACGGGCAAATGTTCCTGGTCTAGTCCTAATTTTTAGCAGACCAATGGCGGCCTCCGGTGCTTAAAACAGGTACGTCATGAGCCTGCCACGGGCACGCTTTCGTAAGGTGGTCACAGGCAAGCGTTTCTAGTCTAGTCCGGCTTAGTAGCAGACTGATGGCCATCGCCAGTGAAGGCAGGGAGATGCCCATTCGCAGACAAGCTACCTTAGAGGGGTTTTAAAGGCCCCGGCACCGCCTTCATCGTATATTTATAAAGCAGGCATGATTCAGTCAGTCACAGGCGAGCTTTCTTCGTCGTAAGCTGCTCAGTCAGACCAGTCAGTTCAGTTCTGTTCAAGTACGGTGCCATCGCTCCCGGGAAAGCCGACACGCGTTCGATGCCGTGTCTCAGAACTGTCCCCAGTTTGCCGTTCTAAACGGTACCAATGCTGGTTTCACTGACATCATTTTTTATGTCCTGTCTCGTCATTGGGTTTCAAAGTGTAGCGTCAGCGTATACCTTTTTCTGCGCCTCTGTATTACGGCGGATCGATGTTGTGATAGTCTTTCTTCTGTGCCCGTAGTGTTTCGTGTTCTCAACCCTCCAGGTCTTCTGAGGTGACAGTCGTCTCTGGTGGTCTCCCGCCAGTCTGTCTGCCCACAGAGCGGTACCGCCAACACAGAAATTAACACCTACTCTGCTGAGAACTCAGAGCTATGAAAGCTTCCCGGTTTTTAGCCTTGGGTAGCTAAAATTGACACAGCTTTCCCATGCTTTACCTACTGCCATTTTGTTTGTTTTTTAACTTTATTTTTCTCAATCCGCTTCGGGCAAACTGCTGTCTGTCACCAACAAGGGATAGACTTTTTCTTGTGATTTGATGAACTGTTTCGTCCCGATATTGATTGATTGATTGATGATCGATGATTGATTGATTGATGATCGCTTACATAGCGCTATTCTCCGCTCTCTTAAGCAGACTCACTGCGCTCGCATGTAATTCTACATGAGTGACTAGCTTTTTATAGCGCGTTTTTTTTTTAAATATCCACCGAAGTGGTGTACTTACAGCGCTGGCATGGCTGGTGCCACATGAAACTGCTGCCGTCTCGGCGCAAGGTCTGTGTACACCATACAACCATTCTCCATGTCACTTCATGCAAAGCCACATACGTAAGGTGTATGCGTGTTTAGCTGTAACCTGCCACCTGCACTTTTGGCAGAATAACCGGGATCTTTTACGTGCTACTGTGGTAACACGGGAGTGGAACGGATACCGAAATAAGAGTCAGCACAGAAAGTCGACCCTGGAGAAGAAAATTCTCCCGCCGCTCCTGCAGGGATTCGAACCCGCGACCTTTCAATCACGAGTCCGGCGCTCTAACCACTGAGCTATCCCCGCCCCCTATATGACCTTTGCAGTTCACTCTGCGTGGAAAATTAACCCCTTCGCTGCCCCAGCCTGTAAAATTTCCGGGTTGAAAAATGCACAAACACGCTTGCTAACAGTATATTTTGGGGGCTTCTGTAACGAGTCAAATTTCAATATTGTGCGTTTTGATTAAAAAAAATCCTTTCACGTACTAATGCGAAAAAAGACAAGAAAAAGGCGTACGGATTCAAATTTCACACTTTTATCGGTCGTTCTCAAGTGGCATCAGGGCAGTGGAAGGGTTAAGTGACTAGATTCCTTCCATTCAAGCATGTCCAGGACAGAAGTAGATCCGGATGAGTCCTTCAGTGGACGTAGCGCGTCAATAACACTTATCACAACACTGGCGGCGATCTGGCGTTGTTCAGTAACACCCTTTTGCTCCATAGCCTTCAGGACTGACACCCCGGGTGGAACCCGTGAGTCCAGTCGTAGTGTAGAGGGGTGTCGAGAGCCAAGGGGCCCTGGGGACGCCGGTGGTGAGTCTGACGACTAGTACAGCTCCGCTTTACGAGCACTAAGACCATCCGAGACAAGCTTGTTTCAAAGATTGTCCCTAATATGTTCCTTAGCATGTGGAGGACATTAAGCAAAACGATAGAATAGAACAGCGGTTCAGGTCGTGGAAAGTTGTCTTCTGACGCTGGTGACATGACCCAGAGAACAAGTGTGGGTGTGGGTGTGGGTGTGTGCGTGACTATTTCCTGTGTGTGATCAGATATCTTCCCGTGCATTGAATTCACTCACGCCAGCCTTTTTATCTGACGCTTGTGGCATAAACCAAGGGACAAGCCGTTATATTCACTGACGTCAGCCTTTTTATCTGACGCTTGTGACATAAACCAAGGGACAAGCCGTTATATTCACTCACGTCAGCCTTTTTATCTGACGCTTGTGACATAAACCAAAGGACAAGCCGTTATATTCACTAACGTCAGCCTTTTTATCTGACGTTATTGTAAATCTCACCACATTCTAGTCTGCGATTAAAAGTTCAGAACGCGAAACGCAACAACAACAAATTTAAAAGGAGTAACGAAGTAGGAATATGAAAAGAAAACTGAACTTATTATTCACTTGTATTATAGACATTATATTCAGTTAAATCCGAATGCGGTTTTTCATGATTGTCCATACGTGTGTGTGTGTGTGTGTGTGTGTGTGGTGTGTGTGTGTGTGTGTGTGTGTGTGTATCTGTGTGCGTGCGTGCGTGCGTGCGTGCGTGCGTGCGTGCGTGCGTGCGTGCGTGCGTGCGTGCGTGCGTGCGTGTTGTGGTGTGTGAGTGTGTGTGTGTGTGTGTGTGTGTGTGAGAGAGAGAGAGAGAGAGAGAGAGAGAGAGAGAGAGAGAGAGAGAGAGAGAGACTATATTCAGTGTGTAATCAGATATCTTCCCGTGCATTGAATCCACTTTCAGTCACAAGTTTGCTGCCGCGCCCTTTCCCCCAGAGTGTTAAATCTGCGCAGTCTGAAGTCTTGACAGGATTCCGGTGCCGTTTCCCAAAATGTACCCTCCTCAAAATGCTGTCCCCTCTCAGGTCTAGTAGGCCGACGTTGTCCAATTGGGAACAAGTCGATTAGATCTTATTAAGAACCAGTCTGCACCCTCACCGCTATCGCGTCACAGCGCTCTTCCATTTATCTCTCTTCGCCCCCCCCCCCCCCCCCCCCCCTCCACCCCCCGCTCTGTCGTCTACTGCGTCTGTCCTGGACCAGATCAGGGCCGAGGTATCCATAGCAACGACAGTCATCCCCGGCTGGTGGCGTCATGACGAAGGGCAAGGGAGAGAAGCGTGCGTGAGTGCGCGGGGAAGGGGAGGTAAGGCGGGGCAGGGCGAGCGGTGTCGGGTAAAGGCGAGGGAGGCACTGGGTGCAAGGCGAGGGGTAGCGGTATTAGAATCTAAGGACAGTGCTTTAGTTGATTAGGCCAGGTCCGGTGGGACGGAGCCCCGGCAGTTGATCTGACTATCCATCTTCATAATGTCTCTGTCACACGGTGTCTCCAACCCTCCACGGCCTCTCAGTGCCGTCGCTGGCTCTGATCTCCTGCTGCTGGCGGGCGGCTTGTGGCCTTGCGAGTCTCAGCCACGGAGATGCCGCGACTCTCGCGGATTGACAAGGATTCAGTTCACCATCCCCCCCCCCCTCCCCCCACCCATCCCCGCCGCCCTCCACCCGCCACCCGCAAAGCCCCCCACCTCACTCCCCGCCACTGTTGTATCCCTGATTCTCATTCTGGTGCCAGGGTGTTGGTGGCAGTTAGTGTTACAGTTCGAATGACTGTACGCTGTATTGTTAGGGCAACATGTATATATATATATGTCTGTACGCTCTATTGTCAGGGCAACATGTATATATATGTATGTCTGTACGCTCTATTGTCAGGGCAACATGTATATATCTGTACGCTCTATTGTTTAGGGCAACATGTATATGACTATTCGCTCTATTGTTTAGGGCAACATGTATATGACTGTACGCTCTATTGTTTAGGGCAACATGTATATGACTGTACGCTGTATTGTTTAGGGCAACATGTATATGACTGTACGCTGTATTGTTTAGGGCAACATGTATATATGTGTGTACGCTCTGTTGTTTAGGGCAACTTGTATATGTCTGTACGCTCTATCGCTAGGGTAACAGGTATATGTACGCTCTATTGCTAGGGCAACAGGTGTACTATGTACATACTGCATAAAACATTGGAAACAGAAGGGGCGAGGTAAAATACATGGCCCTCCTCCGGTAAAATACAGGGCCCTTCAAACCCCTCCCCCCCCCCCCCCCCGCCGTCCCTCCTCCACCGCGCGCGCGCACACATACACACACACAAGTACACACACACACTCATACTCACGCACACACAGACCACACACACACACACACACACACACACACACACACACACACACACACACACACACACACACACACACACACACACACACACACACACACACACACACACACACGCACGCACACACACATGAAAAAACTTGATAATGGTTTTAGCTGAGGCAGACGTATTGTGAAAAGAGGATTTTTGTTTTCACTTTTGCTTTGAAAGATGGAAGAGTTGAACAGTGTCCAAATGTCAAGAATAAAGCAAGATAAAGAACGACTGGTATTGCTGGATCTTGAGTATGTTAGAATCAGAAGAGGAACGAAGTGTACGTGACGGAGTGTAGACATGCAGAATTTCAGAAAGGTAGGAAGGACCAGAACCGGTTATACCATGAAAGCACATGCAAGCAAATTTGTCCTTGATGCATCCTGTAATGGGAAATCAGTGCAGTTTTTGCAGGAGTGTGTAGAGTAATGTTGACGGGGTGCCCTGAGAATGATGAGTCTTTCGGCACGGTTTTGAACTTTCTGGAGAGATTTGATAAAAAATAAAAATAAAAACTCTGGTGAGCCTATAAGGAGACATTTTGCTTGTCTAGCCCCCCCCCCCCCCCCCACCCGGTCCCCCTACCCCCCACCCCATCCCAAGCCTCTCCAGGCCTTGTTTGAACCTTGGTCCCTGTCCGATCCCAGAGTCGCTCCAAGCCTGAGATCTGCCGTGACTGATCACCTGGATCACACCGCCTCTAGGGACGGGGGCCGTGGTTCTGACGAAGCAAACAGATCCTTTCGATCTGCCCGTCACAGAGTGGCTTTGTTCCGACTCATGGATGCTTTATGGGGTTGTTTTGAAAATACGTGTTAAAGGCCGGTCCATTTGACGGCGTAGTTTGCTCTGACTGCAGTGCTGCCTGTCGCTGCCCTTTGCCAATCTGCTGGACTGACGGGGCAGGACTGCGTTCCCGTTCCTGTTTGTTTGCTCCGTGTAGGAATGGTGTCTGGCGTGGGCAGTCGTGGGCTGGGCAGAATAGGCTAAAAACAATTATTATCTGGCGCTGATGACTATGATTTAGGAGCTGCTTCGTTGGCTGGCTCTCTCTCTCTCTCTCTCTCTCTCTCTCTCTCTCTCTCTCTCTCTCTGTTTCTCCGTCTCTGTCTCTCCGTCTCCGTCTCTGTCTGTCTGTCTCTGTCTGTCTTTCTGTCTGTCTGTCTGTCTCTCTCTCTCTGTCTCTCTTCTGTCTCTCTCTGTCCTCTTCTGTCTCTGTCTTCTCGTCTTCTCTTTCTCTCTCTCTCTCTCTCTCTCTCTGTCTCTCTCTCTCTCTCTCTCTCTCTCTCTCTCTCTCTCTCTCTCTCTCTCTCTCGTTGATGTCATTTGCGCATTTCGGAACTATTTTCGGTCCTTTCGCTTTTTGTCTGAACTGTGTGAACTGTGTGAGTGCTATGAATGATTTGGCGCTTGAACGCTGCACCTATTGAAATGAAATTTAGTGTGAAGATTGGTTGGACACGACGGTCTTATGACACAGGTAACACATCTGCTGCTGTTGTTAGTTCGCCGCTAACTGCTTCTCCGCCACAAACGCAATGGGATACCATGGACGCAGAAAATTAAGAGCCTTCTGCTGAGAATGCAGCAACCATCGATCAATGAGCAGAAATATTACTTTCTGTTTATCGTTCACTGCCAGCAAGTGTACGTGTCTCACTTCGGCCTTCCTGGTTAATCATTTTACCCCGATCCACTTTAGAAATAAAATGACGTGGGCAGCGAATCAGAGTTTGTTTGTGATGTGATGAAATATCATGTGTCCAGATATGACCTTTGCATTGGGTGTTAAGTGTCCAGAATCTGTTAGTCAGCCCTTTGGTTTCCGCTCACTCGGTGTACCCCTCCCCACCCCACCCCACCCCACCCCACCCCACCCCCGATCTCAACTGAATCACTAACCTTAACCCTACCCTTTGAGTTTTCCACTCAGTGTGTCCCGTTAATACTCCTCTGAATGTTCCGCTCATTTGTCCCGTAACCCTAATACTCCTGAATTTTCCACTCAGTTTGTCCCCTAACCTCAATAATTTCTCTGAATTTTCCAATCAGTTTGTCCCCTAACCTCAATAATTTCTCTGAAATTTCCACTCAGTTTGTCCCGTAACCTCAGTATTTTCCACTCTGCCTTGTAACCTCAGTAATCCCTCCGAATTTTCCACTCAGTTTTTCCCGTAACCTCAGTACGCCTCTGAATTTTCCGCTCAGTTTATCCAGCAACCTCTGCATTTTCCATTCTGTTTGCCCTGTAACCTTAGAAATCCCTCTGAATTTTCCACTCAGTTTTTCCCGTAACCTCGGTACGCCTGTGAATTTTCCACTCAGTTTTTCCCGTAACCTCAGTACGCCTGTGAATTTTCCACTCTGTTTGTCCCTTAACCTCAATACTCCTCTCAGAATTTCCAGTCAGTTTGTCCCTTAACCTCAATACTCCCTCAGAATTTTCCAGTCAGTTTGTCCCGTAACCTTAGTACTGGCCCGCATAAGGAGCGTGCTAAGTGGCGTCCTCTCGTCCCCCAGTCTGACCGCTGTGACCGGCTGACGGTGAGGTGGAATGGCTGAAGAAAGTCTGGCAGCGCCGCCATACAGAAGAAATAATAAGCATCAAGGCGGTGTCCGAGGACTGTCCGAGGGCTTTGAATTGGATCAGCCTGCCCGTGTGGACCGCTGGGGGACTGGGCTTTGCGCAGCGGGCAGCTGTTGTCGCTTTGAGGACTCTGCCGTCACCACACATCTCGCTTTACATCACGCCATGCTGTGCCACACAGACACTCTCTTGTCGTGGAGCACATTCTTCCACAGTGGCCCATTAAACCAACAACAAATTCACCAACAACTGATCTCTGTCCACTGCGTTACCGAGGTCAGCACTCTCTGGTTTTTGCCTGGTGGCTGGGTGGTTTTGTTTTGTAGGGCTCAGTGTGTCAATGTGTGGATGACAGCTAGAACAAGAATTACTTTGACCATCTGTGAACTGTAATGGGTTGAAATGTTTCCTTAATCCCCCAGTTCATTTTTCTCTTTTTGCCTCAAAAATGGTGACAGGTACAGTCACATCCAAAGCGGTTTGCTTGAATTTCACTCGTTCAGCACCAGTTTACAGCGATGTGTGAAATATCGTCGTTCATGGATGATCGTGGACTCGAGTGACAGCCACGACGTCATAATTATGTGGATAACGGTGGGTGTGCGCAGATTGACGGCATATGCCAGGTTTGGGTCGCGACGGTCATGATGTTGTCATATTGGACACGAAGAACGGTATCAGGTTTGGTCATGATGGTCATGACATCACGTAGGTCACGAAGAGCGGTATCAGATTTGGTCATGACATCATGTTGGTCACGAAGAGCGGTATCAGGTTTGGTCATGGTGGTCGTGACATGTTGGTCACGAAGAGCGGTATCAGGTTTGGTCATGGTGGTCGTGACATGTTGGTCACGAAGAGCGGTATCAGGTTTGGTCATGGTGGACATGACATGTTGGTCACAAAGAACGGTATCAGGTTTGGTCTTGGTGGTCGTGACATGTTGGTCACGAAGAGCGGTATCAGGTTTGGTCATGGTGGTCATGACATCACGTAGGTCACGAAGAACGGTATCAGGTTTGGTCATGGTGGTCGTGACATGTTGGTCACGAAGATCGATATCAGGTTTGGTCATGGTGGTCGTGACATCACGTAGGTCACGAAGAACGGTATCAGGTTTGGTCATTAAGGTCATGACATCACGTAGGTCACGAAGAGCTGTATCAGGTTTGGTCATGATGGTCATGACATCATGTTGGTCAGGAAGAGCGGTATCAGGTTTGGTCATGAAGATCATGAAATCTTGCTGGCCACAAAAAACGGCTAGAGATGATGGACGGCAGATGGCAGGTGTCCTGTTTCTGTCGTGATGTCATGTTGACCGTGATGGGCGGTGCCAGAGCTTGGTCATGGTGGTTTTGGTATCATGTTGGCCGTGAACGATCGTCAGAGATGACGGATGGTAGATGATAGGTGTTAGGTTTATCTCGTGATGTCATGCTGGTCATGAATGGCGGTTTCATATTTTGGTTAAGGTGTCATGCTGGCCGTGAAGGGCAGTGTCATATTTTGGTTATGGTGTCATGCTGGCCATGAAGGGCATTGTCATATTTTGGTTATGGGGTCATGCTGGCCACGAAGGGCGGTGTCATATTTTGGTTAAGGTGTCATGTTGGCCATGAAGGGCATTGTCATATTTTGGTTATGGTGTCATGCTGGCCATGAAGGGCATTGTCATATTTTGGTTATGGTGTCATGCTGGCCATGAAGGGCAGTCTTCTGTTTTGGTTAAGGTGTCATGTTGGCCATGAAGGGCAGTCTCCTATTTTGGTTATGGTGTCATGCTGGCCGTGAAGGGTGGTATCATATTTTGGTTATGGTGTCGTGTTGGCCATGAACGACAGTCAGAGATGACGAATGGTAGAAGGTAGGTGTCAAGCTTTGATCGTGAAATTGGTGAAGACTTTTGCCATGCGTTTTTGGATGGGCAAGTTCAAATAACGACAACCCCAGACGGTACTGCTCAGTCTGATCAACATGATCCGATTTCAGTCTGATCAACATGATCCAATTTGTGGCTACGGCTGTCGTCATCATGTCCTGACCACTGAACCACAGAGACACCGCAGTGAGGCGGCCTGCTCATTTGTATGCAGATGGCTTTTTGTTACTGTTCGCCGGATACTTCCCTCTCTGTCGTCATTGATTGCTAGGAATCAGGAGGCCCCGGGGGGCGCCGCTTCTTTCCAACCGCCTGATCCGTTCAGTTTGTCACCCCACCCCCAACCCCCACCCTCTCCCTGCGTCTCCTCTTTCGTCTGACAATGACATCACATCAGTGCTTTATCGTTTAACTGGGTCTTGAGGCCTCAAACAAACCGTCCCTTGCTGTTTACAATAACATCACATCAGTGCTCTATCGTTTAAGCGGGTCTTGAGTCCCTTGGTGTTTACAATGACATCACATACAAACAAACCGTCCCTTGATGTTTACAATGACATCACATCAGTGCGCTATCGTTGAACCCTTGCGGCCACAAACAAACCGTCCCCTTATGGCGTATGCGTTGACTTGCTGCTGATGACGTCAAAACTTCTGTGGCTGCAGGAGGCGTTGGTACAAGTGTAACGTTGCCTTGTGTAACACAATGCAATGGCGTGTGGTGGGCGATGCCATAGTCGTCATGTATTAGTGAAATGCGATGTCTTGGTGGAATGTGATTTCTTGCTGGAATACGGTGCCCAGTTCTAATGTAACATGATTGGGTTCTATTCAATACTTGGGTGTGAAACAGGCTCGGGATTAATGGTTGAATGTGATAGCTCAATGAACTGCAAACAAATATCACTATGGTGCCTAGTGCAGTGTAACGAAACGTAACAAGGTGATCTGTACATCAGCATGTAGCGACTGTGGTGTAGTGGAGTAATAAGAGAGAATTGGGGGCCCCCGTTTCAATGAACCAAGTGGGTTGGAAACAGGTATTCCAATGCCCCCTAACGTAGGCGAAGTCGTATTTACAAGCAAGGTGGCCACGTCTAACGTGAGGCGAACAGTCGTATTTACAAGCAAGGTGGCCACGTCTAACGTCAGGCGAACAGTCGTATTTACAAGCAAGGTGGCCACGTCTAACGTCAGGCGAACAGTCGTATTTACAAGCAAGGTGGCCACGTCTAACGTGAGGCGAACAGTCGTATTTACAAGCAAGGTGGCCACGTCTAACGTCAGGCGAACAGTCGTATTTACAAGCAAGGTGGCCACGTCTAGCGTGAGGCGCACAGTCGAGACGCGTAATTAGATACAGTGCAGAGGAACTGAAGGCAATGCAATTTGATGTGCTTGTGTGGAAGTCCGCACAGACATGGTGCCAACAGGCCCGGGGCAGGGTGGGGCAGGGAGGGGGAGGTAAGTCAAGACAACCATCATACTGTCAAGTGCCGCGGCCGAGGAGCGAGTCTGCAGACTTCCGCTGTGGATTGGCAAAAGTGTGTGTGTGTGTGGGGGGGGGGGGGGGGGGGGAGATGCCAAAGGGACGGGGGACTCAATAAAGTAATAAAAAATGTCATACTGTCAACTGGAGACGGGGGCGTCCATGGGAAAAGGGGAATAAGTCAATTCATGCCGTCATTGAAAAGGGGAATAAGTCAATCCGTGCCGTCCACTGGAAAGGGGAATAAGTCAATCCATGCTGCCCATTGGAAAGGGGAATAAGTCAATTCATGCTGTCATTGGAAGGGGGAATAGTCCAATAGGCTGTCATTGGAAATATCTGGAGAAAGGGGAATAAGTCAATCCATGCTGTCATTGGAAAGGGGAATAAGTCAATTCATGCCGTCATTGAAAAGGGGAATAAGTCAATCCGTGCCGTCCACTGGAAAGGGGAATAAGTCAATCCATGCTGCCCATTGGAAAGGGGAATAAGTCAATTCATGCTGTCATTGGAAGGGGGAATAGTCCAATAGGCTGTCATTTGAAAGGGGAATAAGTCAATTCATGCTGTCATTCGAAAGTGGAATAAGTCAATCCATGCTGTCCATTGGAAAAGGGAATAAGTCAATTCATGCTGTCCATTGGAAAGGGGAATAAGTCAATACATGCTGTCCATTGGAAAGGGGGAATAAGTCAGTCCATACTGCCCATTCGAAAGGGGAATAAGTCAATACATGCTGTCCATTGGAAAGGGGGAATAAGTCAGTCCATACTGCCCATTCGAAAGGGGAATAAGTCAATACATGCTGTCCATTGGAAAGGGGGAATAAGTCAGTCCATACTGCCCATTCGAAAGGGGAATAAGTCAATACATGCTGTCCACTGGAAAGGGGAATAAGTCAATTCATGCTGTCCATTGGAAAGGGGAATAAGTCAATCCATGCTGTCCACTGGAAAGGGGAATAAGTCAATCCATGCTGCCCATTGGAAAGGGGAATAAGTCAATTCATGCTGTCATTGGAAGGGGGAATAGTCCAATAGGCTGTCATTTGAAAGGGGAATAAGTCAAATCATGCTATCATTCGAAAGTGGAATAAGTAAATTCATGCTGTCGTTCGAAAGGGGAATAAGTCACTCCATGCTGTCCATTGGAAAGTGAAATAAGTCAATTCATGCTGTCCATTGGAAAGGGGGAATAGGCCAATTCATGCTGTCCATTAGAAAAGGGAATGAGTCAATTCATGCTGTCCATTGGAAAGGGGAATAAGTCAATCCATGCAGTCCATTGGAAAGGGGAATAAGTCAGTTCATGCTGTCCACGGGAAAGTGGGGGGGGGGGGGGGGGGTAGGTCAATACATGCTTTTTTGCACTTTGTCTTTTCTCCTTACACACACAATGTGAACTGGTAATGACTGCTGGCTTTGCCTTTTTTTCCACTTCCATCCAAAGTCTCGCAGATAACGACTGCTAGCTTCACTAATCAGGGGTGATAAATCATGCAAGGGAAGAAATGGCTTGTTGCACCGGCCCGTCACACATAGGGCCCTAAACATTTCGTTTCTTCTTCTTCTTCTTTTTATAATTTTGTTGTTGTCGTTGTTATTGTTGGTTGGTTGTTGTTGTTGTTGTTGTTGTTGTTTTTAATCGTAAGTCCGGAATAATGTGTATTTTGGTTTGGAGGAGGGAGTGGGGAGGAGGGGTTACATCATCATGTGATGTATATTTGCAGTAGTGTATTGTCGAAATTGATGTAATTTTGTTTATATCATAAAACATACAGAAGATCAATCACTAAAGACATAATCTTGAATGCTGTCATGTTACATCAAGACATATCCAGCGCAATCTGACTTTTTTTAAACGTTAAATTCACTCATTTTTAATGCCTCAGGACATAAATACCAAATGCCTGAATGTTTTGCAACATGCAGCTAGAAGCCTAATCGAACGCTGATGAAAACCAGCATACCTACATCGTACACATGCTCGTGCTATGATAAAGTGCCGTAAGCCTTTTGAGGTAACCCGACTTACAATGTGGCTGTGGAGTCGCCTTTCATCAGCAATGGCTTGTGTTTTCTGACTGGCTGAACCCATCACCTGAGTGATGGATGGCCGCTCAGCAGGTGCTCTCTTTCTTAAGGCGCGCGACAGCAGTTTTTAGCACAACGCTTCCCATACATCTCTCTTAACGACTCCGCCATCCTTGCAGGAGGAAGTTGAAGGTTGCTGGCATCGGGCCAAACAAACTATCGATTACTGTAGAACCAGTCACAGAAGCAGAAGGACTGGGCGCTGACTGGCCCACCCGAGAGAGAGTGGTGGGCCAGGTTAACAGGCTACGGGCAGAAGTGGGAAGCCCAAGGGCAGATCACTGTGTAATTCCATCAGCAGGCGCTCTCACATGCAGCAGCTCGTCGACAGAAGTGGGAACATTTTTCCCTTTACGTCGCTGTTCCAGTCGACAGAATAATACGGTTTTGTTGATAAACAGCTCCCCCTCCCCCCTCCCCCCTCCCCCCTCCTCCTCCTCTCTCTCTCTCTCTCCTCTCTCTCTCTCTCTCTCTCTCTCTCTGCTCTCTCTCTGTCTCTGTCTCTCTCTCTCTCTCTCTCTCTCTCTCTCTCTCTCTCTCTCTCTCTGCATTTGATCTGGTTCATCATGATACTTTACTGGAGAAATAAAAATGCCGATGTACAACGTAAGTGTCACTTTTCTACGATCTTACTTACAGTGTCGTATGCAGTGTGTGCTTGTAAATGGCACACACTCCCAAGAAACTTCTGTAACAAGCGGAATGCCTCAAGGATCGATCCTAGACGCTCTTGTTTGCTTTGCATCTTCATTAGTGACCTTCCTCTGTATCTCTGCACTGTGATTTGTTTGCTGATGATGGAACAGCAAATGACAACTTAGATAATATACGTAGGGATTTACAACAACGTCTAAACGATGTCTCTCAATGGTGTCGTAGAAATCGGATGGCACCGAACCCAACTAAAACAAAATGCATATTGTTGGGGACGAGACAAAAACATCAGGAACAGCAACCTCCCTTAAACCCACGCTAACAAAGCAGGTTTCAAAACATCGCTTGCTTGGAGTAACTGTAGACAAGCAGCTAAAGTGGCAAACACATATTAGCAATATTTGCTGAACTGTGTCTAGAAATATTTTTCTTCTTTCAAAACTGAGCTATATTGTTTGTCATAAGTCAAACTTGTTTTTTTCTGTGCACACATTATGTTGCATATAAACAATGTTTCAAATGCATGGGGCGGATGAGTGTGTTCACATGACGCAGCTGCACTCTCTCCACAAACGTGCCATAAAATTCTTAACGCCAAGTCCTAATATGGACTACAAACAAAAGTGCTGTGCTCTCAAACTACTCCCATTAGGCGAACAACTATTACTCAGCAAATGTGTTCTAGTGCTGAAGGATGTTCACGGCAAAGCCCCACTGAAAGATCTCATGAGTCCTTCTGAACGTCTTCACGTTCATGGGAATAAGCCGCCTTTTCCCAGACCAAGGATATTGACATCTTTAAAACGAGTTTCTCCTTTTCAAGCTCTTGACCAGTTGACCTCATCATCTCAGAGACGGCGTGGAATTACAGACACTGAAAAGGAAAGCAGTTCAGGCACTCAGTAAGAGTGTGTAGACTGCATTTGCTCTTGGCATCATTCACATTTGTATTTCATAATAAAAATTAACTTTTAATGTTGGTATTTAAAGTATATATATATTATATGCGCGCACGTGTGTGTGTTTGTTTGTGTGTTGACAGCACCTGATGTGCGTGTGTGTGTGTGTGGGTGTTCACAACACCTAATGTGTCTGTGTGTTCACAACACCTGATGTGTGTGTTCACAGCACTTGATATGTGTGTGTTCACATCACCTGATGTGCGTGTGTGTTCACAGCGCCTGGTGTGTGTGTGTGTTCTGTGTGTGTTCACAGCACCTGATATATATATATATGTGTGTGTGTGTGTGTGTGTGTGTGTGTGTGTGTGTGTGTGTGTGTGTGTGTGTGTGTGTGTGTGTTCACAACACCTGATGACGGTGTGTTTGTGTATGTTCACAACACCTGATGACGGTGTGTTTGTGTATGTTCACAACACCTGATGACGGTGTGTTTGTGTATGTTCACAGACCTGATGACGGTGTGTTTGTGTATGTTCACAGCACCTGATGACGGTGTGTTTGTGTATGTTCACAGCACCTGATGACGGTGTGTTTGTGTATGTTCACAGCACCTGCAGAACCCGCCCACTTTCCAGAAGGCGGCCCGCGAGCTGCTGGAGTGGTGTTCAGACATCCGGGCCTTTCAGCTCCACTTCGAGGAGGGACTGATGGGCTGCCTCACGGTGAGTCCTGCTCACCAGACTTCTCTTCCGCCTCATCGCCTTGCCTTCTCCTCCCCACACCTCAACCTCGTCTTCCTAGTCATCGTCATAGTCTTCCGCCTCATCGCCTTGCCTTCTCCTCTCCACACCTCAACCTCGTCTTCCTAGTCATCGTCATAGTCTTCCGCCTCATCGCCTTGCCTTCTCCTCCCCACACCTCAACCTCGTCTTCCTAGTCATCGTCATAGTCTTCCGCCTCATCGCCTTTGCTTTCTACCACACCCTGTCCATCCTTGTTTTCCTTTTGATTGTCATCGTATTCATCATCTTTTTCATCTGTCCACATCGCCATTGTCTTCTCCCACCCTCACCCCCCGTCATCCTTGTCTTCTTTCTGATCGTCATCGTCTTCATCATCTTCTTCATCCACGTCGCCATTGTCTTCTCTCGCCCCTCCTTGTCTTCTTCGTGATCGTCGTGTCGTCATCATTTTATTGTCCCCCCCCCCCCCCCCTCCCCTTCATTGTCTTCTTTCTGATCGTCATCGTCTTCATCATCTTATTCATCCACGTCGCCATTGTCTTCTCCTTGTCCATCCCGCCTCCTCTCCTTCCGTGTCCTGCTTATATGTAAATCCTCTTTTATTATTATTATTATTTTGATGATGATGATGTACGTGTTTGCTTTTTATGCAAGTGCTGGACTTGTTCATTGACCGGGAGGATGGGGAAATCCTTCCATGTAGAGGGTCTGAAATTTGAAAAGTGATATGGTCAAGGGACAGAATCAGTTAGTGTTTATCTAAGTTATTTTTAGCTTGTGACACAGATTCGCCTAGATGCTCTTCCGCTATTAATCCAACATGATTATTAAGGCGCTCATCTAGTCTCCTTTGTCCCGTGGCTAAGACACTGGACTGGTGTACTCAGCGATCCATACGTGAAGCACACTATGCTGGCTAGGTTAGCCAGCCATTAGGCTGGTTCATTTGGTAAGCCATATGTTCAGCACTAAGCTTCTTTATTTAGCCAGCCATACATTGACATACTAAGATGACTGGTTGAGTCAGCCATATATCGAGACACCAGGATGGTTAATTTAGAGTCATGCAGTAAAGACACCTAAGGTGGTTGATTTAACCAGCCACTAGTTAAGACATTAGAATGGCTGATTTAGCCAGTCATATGTTTTAACACCAGGGTGGTTGATTTGGTTAGCCATAGGTTATAACACCATGATGGGTGATTTAGCCAGCTCTATGTATTAACACTAGGACGATATTTACTAACTATCCGATAAGACAGTAGCGTGGTTGATTTAACCAGCCATAGGTTGAGGAACTAGGATGGCTGATTTAGCAAGCCATAGGTTGAAGGACTAGTATGGCTGATTTAGCCAGCCATAGGTTGAGGGACTAGGATGGCTGATTTAGCCTGCTATAGGATGAGGAACTAGGATGGCTGATTTAGCCAGCCATACATTGAGGGACTAGGATGGCTGATTTAGCCAGCCATAGGTTGAGGGACTATGATGGCTGATTTAGCCAGCCATAGGTTGAGGGACTATGATGGCTGATGTAGCCAGCCATAGGTTGAGGGACTAGGATGGCTGATTTAGCCAGCCATAGGTTGAAACAGGCATGCGGAACGTGCGTTGGAGAAGTAGCTTGCGCGCGCCACGCACGTTGCTGCAGGTAGGGGCGGTGAGGGGTTTCTTGTTGTTGCTGTTGATCATTATCACCTGTCGGTCGGTCGTCTGACTCCCACCGCCGCACACTCCTTGCATTTTTCATCGCATCTCTCTTCCATAGTAAGTCTTGTTATCAAATAAAAATATGGATGAGCGCCGACTTAGCATAGCGTCGACATTATTCTCACGTACCTGCAAATCATCGTGGTGGTGGTGGTGACGCAATTGTGACGACGGTACGAGGTGGAAATTTGTGGTTGAGCTGTACTCGATGTATAGGCTACATGTTTGTCATGTTTCGTCTAGCAGTAATCGGACAAATAATGGGTATGGCAAGCCAGGGATGTCAGAACTACCGTGCTAAGAAGCACCGCCGGTTGTGATCGACTTGTGATTGGTCGAAAGTGACCGGGTTTGCTACATCTCGTTTAAGATGTAATCCTTGTTCGTCTTTGTGGTTCATCCATGATTTTGAGGCAGGGTCATAATTATTCCTGAAGCCGTTTGGTCGGCTACATACTAGCTGTTCGATTGTCTCCTTGGCTGGTTGTCTGCTTAGCTAGTTGTCTCCTTGGCTGGTTGTCTGCTTAGCTAGTTGTCTCCTTGGCTGGTTGTCTGCTTAGCTATTTGTCTCCTTGGCTGGTTGTCTGCTTAGCTATTTGTCTCCTTGGCTGGTTGTTTTGTCAGCACCTCAGCGGGTTGTTGAAGAGACTAACTACTGTTTGAACTGACACAGAGGATCAGTTTTAGAAAATCTATTCTTTTTATGGAAAGTCTGTCACACTCGGATGACAGCCTAATACTGTTAAGATTTCAGTTGTGGCACTTTAGTTGTATTCTGTGTTGTTGTTCTTTTTGGGAACCAAATTGACTTAACGCTTTTATTCAATTTATTTTATATTTTATATGAATACATGTGGAGAGCCTCACCTGGAGATGAGCCCAACTATAGCGCTTTTCTCTGCTTCTGAGCAGACCCACTGCGCTCTAGTCGTGTATGACTCTAAACGTGGGCACGCAAGTGAACCGCTTGCACTAGTACCCATAAAAACCAAGGACGTTTGTCATAAACAGCTGTGTTCACGTGTACAGCTATTCGTGAATCACTGGGAGCAATACGGCATGATAAGGTCGTCAGTTCCCGATCTACTCAAAATTCATCGTTCTGCTTCCGAAAGGTTTTGTCTAAAAAATAATTTTGAAAATTAAATGTTCTCACGTGTCTGTCTGTCTGTCTGTCTGTCTGTCTGGAATGATCTTCCATACAGTCTCCGTCCTTTTGATTCACAGGCATCATTTTGACAGGCCATAAAAACTCACCCTTTTCCAACACAGAGTCTGGTCGTTTGTTCTATCCATCCTCCAGTATAAATATCATATCATGTGCTCATGTGTTTCATCGTGTGTGTGTGTGTGTGTGTGTGTGTGTGTGTGTGTGTGTGTGTGTGTGTGCGGTGCGCGCGCATGCGTGTGTGTGTTTGTTTATGTGAATATTTATTCTGTTCATGAGTAATTTGCTATTTTATGCGCCTGTGCTGTTGTATTTGTCTATATTTCGGCGTGTCGTGAATGTCCAACAGTAGTTATTTACGGAAGCCACAAGCTTCGCGTTCGGGGTATTTTGGAGAATAAAAGAAAGTGCACGAGATTAAGGATGGGTTTGTTGCTTTGAGTCGGTCTCTCAGTACCCAGATTGTATCTTCTCCGATTCCTTCCTTTCGTCTTCCTACTTTTATTTAGCATCTTGCGTCATTGGTATGCCCCCTCCCCACCCCCCCCCACCCCTCTCCCTTTCTGTCTCCTTGCTTCTCTGTCGGCTATTTACGTCTTTGGTCAATGAGGCAGGCAAACACGTTCAGAAGTGGAAATTAAGTGGCCGCAATCATTAAGCTGGCGCTTTGTTCAGCGCGTCCTCTTTCTCTCTTTCCATTGATGCCTTTTTCTTAATGAACACGTCGGCGTAATATTTAGACATCGCTTTGCCGACTTGCTCATCAGCCGTGGTTCCCTCCGACTAATTGCCGTGTTTGCCGGATCATATCATGGGGGCTGGTTAACCCTCGCTGTCGCCCTGCTGTGTTAATATTGGGCAGCACTCCGCGTGGCGCTGTTGAGTTTCAAAGTGCGCCGCTTGTTGAACGTGGGGGATCAAGAGGCTTGGGGGAAGCTATCGGCTCAATCACGGGAAGGCCAGCAGTTAGCTCCCTTGCTGGCCCCGCCGAGTGTCGCTAGGGGGCGCTTTGACGGATGGAAATTGGAGGGGGACGGTGTTGGGGTTAATCAATGATTCAAGGAGCGCTGCCAACTCTTTCTTTTGTTTCCTCCCCGGCCAAACTACAGTGACGGTAAACAGCGGAACTGGATGGAATTGTGGGATAGATTTTTGCTTCTTTGTTGATTCGGCCGAAACATTGGGGCAGTCTGTTAGACTATGGCTGTAGCGGCCGATGACAAGGAGCAGTCTGTTAGACTATGGCTGTAACAGCCGATGACAAGGAGCAGTCTGTTAGACTGACTGTAACAGCCGATGACAAGGAGCAGTCTGTTAGACTGACTGTAACAGCCGATGACAAGGAGCAGTCTGTTAGACTGACTGTAACAGCCGATGACAAGGAGCAGTCTGTTAGACTGACTGTAACAGCCGATGACAAGGAGCAGTCTGTTAGACTGACTGTAACAGCCGATGACAAGGAGCAGTCTGTTAGACTGACTGTAACAGCCGATGACAAGGAGCAGTCTGTTAGATTTGGCTGTAACAGCCGATGACAAGGAGCAGTCTGTTAGACTGACTGTAACAGCCGATGACAAGGAGCAGTCTGTTAGACTGACTGTAACAGCCGATGACAAGGAGCAGTCTGTTAGACTGACGTACGTCAACGTGAGACTCACGGATGACAAGGAACAGTCTGTTAGACTATGGACTGTAACGCCGATGACAAGGAGCAGTCTGTTAGACTGCTGTAACGCCGATGACAAGGAGCAGTCTGAGCTTGCTGTAACAGCCGATGACAAGGAGCAGTCTGTTAGACTACGGGGTAACCGCCGATGACAAGGGCAGTCTGTTAGACATGGCTGTAACAGCCGATGACAAGGAGCAGTCTGTTAGACTGACTGTAACAGCCGATGATAAGGAGCAGTCTGTTAGACTGGCTGTAACAGCCGATGACAAGGAGCAGTCTGTTAGACTGACTGTAACAACCGATGACAAGGAGCAGTCTGTTAGACTGACTGTAACAGCCGATGACAAGGAGCAGTCTGTTAGACTGACTGTAACGGCCGATGACAAGGAGCAGTCTGTTAGACTATGGCTGTAGCGGCCCATAACAAGGAAGCGTGTTTCATCGTTGCGACGTTTGGCAAGAGATCCTCGGAGTCGTGCTCACGTGACCTGTTCGCCTTGCACACAAAGACGGTGGCTTGCGGCTGCTGGATGCTGCAGGGCGCAGTGCATGCAGCGTTGCGTCAATAATGCAGGGCCGGACACTGGGTATCCGCATTGTGGTTTTTAGCATAGTGCACCAGCAGCCAAACCACGTCAGCATTGCCGTTAATCGCTTCATCTTAGCGCTGGGCTGGTTGGAGGGGTTTAACGCCGAATTGTTTCCGAAGAGGTACTGGCGGGGACCGAATTACAAGACAATGCAACTTTATTGCCAAGTGTCAATACAACTGCGCTAGGAATGTTTCGTGGTGCCAAGTACGCTTTATTGCCAAGTGTCAATACAACTGCGCTAGGAATGTTTCGTGGTGCCAAGTATGCTTTATTGCCAAGTGTCAATACAATTGCGCTAGGGATGTTTCGTGGTGCCAAGTACGCTTTATTGCCAAGTGTCAATACAATTGCGCTAGGAATGTTTCGTGGTGCCAGTACCTTTATTGCCAAGTGTCACAATTGCGTAGAATGTTCGATTGCCAAGTAGCTTTTTGCAAGTGTCAAACAATTGCGCTAGGAATGTTTCGTGGTGCCAAGTACGCTTTATTGCCAAGTGTCAATACAATTGCGCTAGGAATGTTTCGTGGTGCCAAGCACGCTTTATTGCCAAGTGTCAATACAACTGCGCTAGGAATGTTTCGTGGTGCCAAGTACGCTCTTCACACATTCACACCAATCATAAAACATCATTAAATTACAACAGCAAACATCGGGGTAAAAATCATCGATAAATAAATACATGAGAAATCCCCAGGAGGTAGGGGAAGAGGAAGGCTGTTTATATACCTATCGTTACACTGTCACCACCAGAATGACTCCTGCATTAAGATGGGCAGCGATGAGAGCGCTTTTAATGTTTTATTAATTATGAAGGACAAAGTCACGAGACAGTGTCCACAGACCACAATTTATGAAGAGAAAGGAGAGCCGAAGCGGAATTGAACCCGAACTCTCTGTTCACCAGCCTAACGCCATACCGCTGGGCCAAACCGGCTCTCTATGTAGAGCTGCTTTTCTCTTTCTTTTATATACCCCCCCCCCCCCCCCCCATCCCCCCACTCTTCCCTTCCAGTGAAGCCATCGTGTCCGTGTGTCCGCATTTTGTCCGGATAATAAATATCTTCTGAACCGCTTAGTGTGTTCTAACCAAATCTGGTTTCGCGGTGTATCGTCAGGAGGCGGAGGGTCGCGCGTGGTTTGCTGTCTTAAGGTCAAGTTCACAATGAGGGCTGGTATAATCAAAGTATGACTTTATGCTGTATCTTCTGAATTAACAACCCGTTCACACCCACCTTTGGTTTAATGGTACATTAGCGTGAGCAAGTGAAAGAATCGACTGCATTCACGGTCAAGATCAAGGTACATTAGCGTGAGCCGGAATGTCATGCGAAACTTTGGGTCGACGTTATTAAACCTGGCGAAGGTACCATTAGTTCTGAAGCCTGCGTAAGCTGCGGTTGCGGTAGGCTAGTGCGACGGACTAATATTTCCTGTTGAACAGAGTCCCTTGTGTAACAAGAATGCGCTGGAATAGATTGTCGGCCTACGCCCATCGGCGTATATTTCAACTTTGAGATCCAATCGGAGTATCGTCCGTTTCATGACGGCTGGCGTCACTATGTCCAGTCCGTGTCCGGATTGTGAGAACGTCGTCTTGTCCAGCTGGCTGGATGGCGTGGGGGGGGGGGGGGGGGGGGGGGGCAGACCCTGGCATCAACCAGCACCTCCTCACCTGGACCTTCCATCTTGCTGGAGGCTGGAGGCTGACCGCATCTTAGCAATGAAGTCTAGCTCTTTGGGGCTGTGGCGGAATGACATGAAGTCATTCTTTTGGCTGTGTGGAAGATCCTTTTTGATTACTGTCAGTCGAGTTCGTTGTGTGTGTGTCTGAGTGCATGGGGGGGGGGGGGGGGGGGCGCATCTTATGCCGCTTTCAAACGTTGGCTTTTCGTACACATTAGAAAGGTTTTATTCCGTAACTCCCCCACATTCCACAGAAAGAACCGTAACTCCCTACCTCGTGCTAAAGGACGTTAACTCACCCCCTCACAGAGAACATTAACTCTCACTTCTGCAGAAAGAACTCATCTTCTCTCCTTACCACCCTACCCCCGCCACAGGAAGCCTTAGCTTCCCACCTCCCACAGAAAGAGGGAAAAAACTTAAGTCCAGGTCACTACCTCTCACTCAACGAACATTAACACATTAACTTCCCACCTCCGACAGAAAGAACCTCAAGTCCCAGTAACTACCTCTCACTCAACGAACATTAACACATTAACTTCCCACTTCCCACAGAAAGAACCCTAAGTCCCAGTCATTACCTCTCACTCAACGAACATTAACACATTAACTTCCCACTTCCCACAGAAAGAACCCTAAGTCCCAGTCATTACCTCTCACTCAACGAACATTAACACTTTAACTTCCCACCTCCGACAGAAAGAACCTCAAGTCCCTGTCACTACCTCTCACTCAACGAACATTAACACTTTAACTTCCCACCTCCCACAGAAAGAATTTTCATAGACTCCCCATCTCCACCGACAGGAAGAAAGAAAGAACCCTAACTCTCCACCTGTTATAAAAGGAACCACAATTCTCCACCAAATGCCGACAGGAAGAACCTTAACTCTGGACCCACAGAAAGAACGTTGACTCTCCACCCCCCACAGAAAGAACGTCAGTTCTCCACCCCCCACAGAAAGAACGTTGTCTTTCCACCCCCACAGAAAGAACGTCAATTCTCCACCCCCCACAGAAAGAACGTTGACTCTCCACCCCCCACAGAAAGAACGTCAATTCTCCACCCCCCACAGAAAGAACGTCAATTCTCCACCCCCCACAGAAAGAACTTTAACTCTCAACCCCCCACAGAAAGAACGTTAACTTCCACCCCCCACAGAAAGAACGTTAACTCTCCACCCCCCACAGAAAGAACGTCAGCTCTCCACCCCCCACAGAAAGAACGTCAACTCTCCCCCCCCACCCCCCCCCCCCCCCCCCCCACCCCCACCCCCCCACAGAAAGAACGTCAACTCTCCACCCCCCACAGAAAGAACGTTAACTCTCCACCCCCACAGAAAGAACGTTAACTCTCCACCTCCCACAGAAAGAACGTCAACTCTCCACCTCCCACAGAAAGAACGTTAACTTCCAACCTCCCACAAATATTTGGATATTTTCCTACAAGTCGTTTAAGCGCGAAGCAGATTGATTGGATCGTGACGGCCCAGACAGAAAGAGTCTGGACCAGAAGCAGAAAAGGGAGTTGGGGAGGGGCGGGGAGAGAGGGGCCGGAGGGGGGGGGGGGGGGGGGGGGGGGGCAGGAGGGGAGATTGCGGGACGGGAGAGGAAGAGGCAAGTCGAGCAGGCCGAGGAAGCATTGATCTTATTAATGGTTGCCATTTGCATCAGATGGAGCTGAATGAAAGTTATCGATCAGGGGCCGCAACCCAGAGAATTAGTCGCCCTTTAACAGGGGCACCGCTTTGTAGCACAGTCCTGCTTGGCTCCTGCCGACTGCTAATTTTCCTCCGCTGCCGATTTCTGGATGCTTCTGCTACTGTCTCTCTCTCTCTCCCCCCCCCCCCCCCCTTCCCCGCCTCTTCCCGTACCCGTGGTATGTGGTCAGTTTCAGACTTCCTGCAGCGTCGCAGCCATTGCCGGGTTATTGTGCCATCGGTGTCCACGTGCTTTGCCCCCAAGCACACTCACACAACATTAATTTATTGCATGGCTGTTCAGCTTCCTCATTAAATGATCTGATTGCCATCTTCCACTCAGCCAGCATCCCTTCTGCCGATTTTCCCACCCACAGCTCCCAGTGTCAGCTTATCCGTCCAAAGATGCGAACATCACGCTGTCCGGCTGAGGTTATTAACAGAGTGACTTACCAAAGCAAAGTCCCCAACGTCCCAACAAAGTGCTCAGTATCATCCTAACCATCTAAAAAGTGTGTCAGTTTAACCAAACAAAGTAAAGTCCTTAGTATCAACTGACTCAAAGTCCTAATTATCAACTTACACACCCAAAGCCCTCAACTAAAGTGCTCTGTTTCAACTGACCTACCAAAGTACTCAGTATCATTTTACCCAAACAGAGCCCTCAGTATAAATTTATCCATCTAGAGTCCCCAAGATCAAGTTACCTACCTAAAGTCTCTGATATCAACTTATCGACTACAGCCCTCACTATCAACTTTTCCACCCGAAGTCCCCAAAATCAAATTATCTACCAAGGTCCCGGATATGAGCGTATCCACTACAGCCCACAATATCAGTTTATCCATTCAAAGTCTCCAAAATCAAGTTACCTACCTAAAGTCTCTTATATCAACTTATCCACTACATCCCTCAGTATCAACGTATCCACCTAAAGTCGCCAAAATCAAGTTACCTCCCTCAAGTCTCTGATATCAACCTATCCACAACAGCCCTCAGTATCAACTTACCCAGCTCCTAAATCCGTTATGTCAGTTTACCCAGTCAATGTCCTCAGTGTCAATATCTTTAATCAAAATCCCGATCTGAATTCGTTTGTCAGCCACGTCTCCTATATCAGCTTTTCCAGCCACGTCTGTCGACCAGCTTTCCCAGCCACGTCTGTAGACCAGCTTTCCCAGCCACGTCAGTAGACCAGCTTTCCCAGCCACGTCTGTAGACCAGCTTTCCCAGCCACGTCTGTAGACCAGCTTTCCCAGCCACGTCTGTAGACCAGCTTTCACAGCCACATCTCCTATATCAGCTGTCCCAGCCACGTCTGTAGACCAGCTTTCCCAGCCACTGTAGACCAGCTTTCACAGCCACATCTCCTATATCAGCTGTCCCAGCCACGTCTGTAGACCAGCTTTCCAAGCCACGTCTGCTATATCAGCTGTCCCAGCCGCGTCTGTAGACCAGCTTTCACAGCCACATCTCCTATATCAGCTGTCCCAGCCACGTCTGTAGACCAGCTTTCCCAGCCACGTCTGTAGATCAGCTGTCCCAGCCACGTCTGTAGACCAGCTTTCACAGCCACATCTCCTATATCAGCTTTCCCAGCCATGTCTGTATATCAGCTTTCCCAGCCACGTCTCCTATATCAGCTTTCCCAGCCATGTCTGTATATCTGCTTTCACAGCCACGTCTCCTATATCAGCTTTCACAGCCACGTCTCCTATATCAGCTTTCCCAGCCACGTCTCCTATATCAATTTCCCAGCCACATCTCCTATATCAGCTTTCACAGCCACGTCTGTAGACCAGCTTTCCCAGCCACGTCTCCTATATCAGCTTTCCCAGCCACATCTCCTATATCAGCTTTCCCAGCCACGTCTGTATACAGCTTTCCAGTCACGTCTCCTATATCAGCTTTCCCAGCCACATCTCCTATATCAGCTTTCCCAGCCACGTCTCCTATATCAGCTTTCCCAGCCACGTCTCTATATCAGCTTTCCCAGCCACGATCTCCTATATCAGCTTTCCCAGCCACGTCTCCTATATCAGCTTTCCCAGCCACGTCTCCTATATCAGCTTTCCCAGCCACATCTGTACAGCTTTCCCAGCCACGTCTCCTATATCAGCTTTCCCAGCCACGTCTTAGACCAGCTTTCCCAGCCACGTCTCCTATATCAGCTTTCCCAGCCACGTCCTCCTATATCAGCTTTCCCAGCCACGTCTGTAGACCAGCTTTCACAGCCACGTCTCCTGTATCAGCTTTCCCAGCCACGCCTCCTATATCAGCTTTCCCAGCCACGTCTGTAGACCAGCTTTCCCAGCCACGTCTCCTATATCAGCTTTCACAGCCACGTCTCCTATATTAGCTTTCCCAGCCACATCTCCTATATCAGCTTTCACAGCCACCTATATCAGCTTTCCCAGCCACGCCTCCTATATCAGCTTTCCCAGCCACGTCTCCTATATCAGCTTTCCCAGCCACGTCTGTAGACCAGTTTTCCCAGCCACCTATATCAGCTTTCCCAACCGCGTCTCCTATATCAGCTTTCCAGCCACGTCTCCTATATCAGCTTTCCCAGCCACGTCTCCTATATCAGCTTTCCACGTCTGCAATACCAGGTTGTCTATGGAACACCCCCCACCTATCATGTACACCTCCCATTACCAACCACGCACGTATTAGAGCCAGCCTGGACATTCCGATGTCCTCGCGTTAGCTGGGCTGTTTGACCGAACGAGTCCAACGCCAGACTTGATACGCGGTTACTATTGAGTTTTCATTTTCGTTGGTTGTTGACTGTGCTGTCTTCAGTTGTCAGTCAGACGAAAGACTGTGAGTCTGCCGCTTGTGTTGCATACTGTGTGACTGCTGGCGGTGAAACGGGAGTTCAGTGTCAACAGCTAATCAACCAGTCAGCCGATGTCAACCACTGGCAGACTATTTCGCAAGATGTCCGCATTCACCATCATCGGGCTCCAAATGTCAACATCTCGAAGTTTCCAGCAACTCCACCACCACCACCACCACTACCACCACCCCACCTCCCGTCCTTTTCCGCCACTCAATTTTGTTGCAGTGAGCGAGGAAGGGGGAATTAAAACAGACATTCCCATCCTATTCCTTTTTTAATGGAAATCTATTCTGGGGCATCCTTCCAGTCTCTTTGTCTGTTTGCTCATCTTGTCTTCCTTTCTTCTTTTTTATCCTTAATTCAACAGATCGCTAGCGGCATCCAGGACTACGGTGTTGTAACTAGCGTGTCCATGGCTACAGTGTTATAACTGGCGTGTCCATGACCACAGTGATATAACTAGCGTGTCCATGACCACAATAATATAACTAGCGTGTCCATGACCACAGTGTCATAACTGGCGTGTCCATGGCTACAGTGTTATATCTGGCGTGTCCATGACCACAGTGATATAACTAGCGTGTCCATGACCACAGTGATATAACTAGCGTGTCCATGACCACAGTGATATAACTAGCGTGTCCATGGCTACAGTGTTATAAGTGGCATGTCCATGACCACAGTGTGATAACTAGCGTGTCCATGACCACAGTGACATAACTGGCGTGTCCGTTGGTACAGTGTTATAGCTGGCGTGTCCATGACCACAGTGTAATAACTGGCGTGTCCATAACCACAGTGATATAACTGGCGTGTCCATAACCACAGTGATATAACTGGCGTGTCCATGGCTACAGTGTGTTAACTGGCTTGTCCGTCGCTACAGTGATATAACCGGCGTGTCCATGACCACAGTGATATAACTGGCATGTCCATGACCACAGTGATATAACTGGCGTGTCCATCGCTACAGTGTTATAACTGGCGTGTCCATGACCACAGTGTGATATCTAGCGTGTCCATGACCACAGTGATATAACTGGCGTGTCCATGACCACAGTGATATAACTGGCGTGTCCATCGCTACAGTGTTATAACTGGCGTGTCCATGACCACAGTGTGATAACTAGCGTGTCCATGACCACAGTGACATAACTGGCGTGTCCATGGCTACTGTGCTGTAACTGACGTGTCCGTGACTACGATGTCACAACTGGCATGTCCATGACCACAGTGTGATAACTGGCATGTCCATGACCACAGTGTGATAACTGGCATGTCCATGACCACAGTGTGATAACTGGCTCACTACAGTGCTAAAGCTAACGTGTCCGTGACTACGATGTTACAGCTAGCGTGTCCATGACCACAGTGTTATAACTGGCGCGGCCATGACCACAGTGTTATAACAGGCGTGTCCATGACCACTATAATAAATGGCGTAGCCATGACTACAGTGTAAAATAACTGTCCACACAGCAGCTACATGTCCAATGACATATTGTCTTAACGCCACTAATGCACACACAGCGCCCATACAGGCGCTTACCATGCACAAATAATGTCCTGATTGTAAAATTCACGCATATCAAGCCTGAATGGCACACACCTAACGCATGTCCATCATTGTACAATCTCACAGTCTGATGCATGCACGATCGCACGCGAATCCCCAGCTGATAATGTCCTGATTGTATGGCAATCTCCCAGGCTGATATGTCCTGATTGTATGGCAATCTCCTAATCTATGAGTCCTGATTCGTGATGGCAATCTCCCAGTCTGATGATGTCCTGATTGTATGGCGAATCTCCCAGTCTGATGATGTCCTGTTTGTATGGCAATCTCCCAGCTGATGATGTCCTGATTGTATGGCAATCTCCCATCTGATGATGTCCTGATTGTATGGCAATCTCCCAGTCTGATGATGTCCTGATTGTATGGCAATCTCCCAGTCTGATGATGTCCTGATTGTATGGCAATCTCCCAGTCTGATGATGTCCTGATTGTATGGCAATCTCCAAGTCTGATGATATCCTGATTGTATGGCAATTTCCCAGGCTGATGATGTCCTGATTGTATGGCAATCTCCTAATCTGATGACGTCCTGATTGTATGGCAATCTCCCAGTCTGATGATGTTCTGATGGTATGGCAGTCTCCCAGGCTGATGATGTCCTGATTGTATGGCAATCTCCCAGGCTGATGATGTCCTGATTGTATGGCAATCTCCCAATCTGATGATGTCCTGATTGTATGGCAATCTCCCAGTCTGATGATGTCCTGATCGTATGGCAATCTCCCAGGCTGGTGATGTCCTGATTGTATGGCAATCTCCCAGGCTGATGATGTCCTGATTGTATGGCAATCTCCCAGGCTGATGATGTCCTGATTGTATGGCAATCTCCCAATCTGATGATGTCCTGATTGTATGGCAATCTCCCAATCTGATGATGTCCTGATTGCATGGCAATCTCCCAGGCTGATAATGTCCTGTTTGTATGGCAACCTCCCAGGCTGATGATGTCCTGTTTGTATGGCAACCTCCCAGGCTGATGATGTCCTGATTGTATGGCAATCTCTCAGGCTGATGATGAAATAAGCTTGCTTTTCCGACTTATTTTGGTTTAAACAAAAATTTATTCGAGACGAAATAAACATACACAAAATCATTATGTGCTCATCAACAAGCTATTGCTTATAGGCGATGAGCTCATGCAGTTGGGAAAAAAACAATGTATGGCGGACGAACAATTTCACTTCGCTATCAATAAATGAGACGTACGAAAAAAAAATAACAATAAAAACAAAAAACAAGAGGAAACAAAAAAGAAACAAACAAACAACAATAACAAAACACAAAAATACGAACAGTCACTAGAAAACAGTCAAAACAAATTGTAGTTGACTTATTTTATGTTATCCTTGAGTATCTATTTAGTTTACTAGTTGACCCTTGTCTGTCGGTTTGGCTTACTATTTTACTGAGGTCAACCGATTTGGCTTACTGTTTTATCCCCGTCTATCGGTTTGACTTCTGTTTACCTCTGATCTGGCGGTTTGGTCGTATTTGTACCTGGTCTATATGGCTCAGTTTTAATCTGCTCTGTCGATTTTGCGAACTTTTTTTTATATATTATTTTTTACCCTGCTTCATCGATTTGGCACGGCCTTTCATACTGTTCCATCGATCTGGTGCGAAGTTTTTAAAAAATCCGCCCCCGGCCCCCCCCCCCCCCCCCCCCCGGCCCCCGTCCCCGCAACCCCTAACCCCCGCCCCGTTTTGTTTGCGGTGCATGAGCTGCTTTCAGTCCGCGCGCCCCGAGAAGTTAGATTTTATTTACTGGCGGCTTTATTGTCATTGGCTGCCGCCGCGCTCAGCGCCCTCCGTCGTCGGGAATATTGGGCCGGGGCTGATTTGGTCGATTTGATGACTTTATCGGTTTTGCGGGAAATTCGGTTAGATGAGCTGGATAGATATCGACGGAGCGGCACGGTGAGGAGGAGGGGAGTTAACAACAAAGGGAGGTAATAAAGAGGAGAGTTAATGGCTGGGCTATGTGTAGGTCTACAGAACTGTGAGTTTGACCAGCAGATTTACATAATCAGATTCAGGTCTGCGGCATGAGCTGCTGTACGGCAGCTGCCTTGTCGCGCAAGGGAGGTCATATCTAGGGGAGGTAATAACGGGGGGGAGTTAACAACCTAGCAATGTGGTGGCTTCGTGAGGAATTTATTTCTGTCTCCGCATGGTGTTCGTGATGTCAAGGAGGAGGGGGGGCTGTCTGCTGACTTCCTCACGCGGGGCTGTCGGTCGATGTTTGTGTGAAGCAGTATGTCAGGTGTACAACGTATATGAACATGCAGTTTAAGCACCGACTTTGACCACTTCCACCGTTTTGTTAACCTAGCCAAACTGCTTAACTAAACTACTGATTGTTAACCCAGCCAAACTGCATAACCAGACTACTGTTTGTTAACCCAGCCAAACTGCATAGCCAAACCACTCTTTGTCGACCGACCCAAACCGCATAACCAAACTAGTTTGTTAACCCATCCAAACTGCATATAAATCTACTGTTTGTTAACACAGCCAAACTGCATAACCAAACTACTGTTATGTGATGTCAAATATCGATTTAAAAATACACACAGGCACACGCTCAGGCACGTTTACGCAGACTGTGACACACGAATGCACGCAGGTGAATATTACAGTGAATGCAATCTTTATATTTCCGACATGTGTGCAGACCACACCCATACACATAATAATTAAGATGTGCCAATAATGTGCATTTGTATAATAAGGACAAAAAACAACCATACATATTGTATAAGTGTAACTCTGTTATGTAAAGCAGTCTGACCGAGTGAATGAAAAGTATTGTAATGGACGGATGCATGCTGTTCTGAATGAAAGCCCCACAATGATATACTTGCCCCCCCCCCCCCCCCCCCCCCCCCCCAAAAAAAAGAAAAGAAAAAAAGAACCACTGTCTGGGCGTCCAGACGGAACTCTTGTTTTCTTTTCCTCAAGTGTGTAGTTGATATATATTGAGTAGTGATCATGTCAGTGTCCATCTGTGTGTGTGTGTGTGTGTGTGTGTGTGTGTGTGTGTGTGTGTGTGTGGTGTGTGTGTGTGTGTGTGTGTGTGTGTGTGTGTGTGTGTGTGTGGTGTGTGTTGTGTGTGGTGTGTGTGTGTGTGTGTGTGTGGTGTGTGTTGTGGGTGTGTTGTGTGTGTTGTGTTGTGTGTTGTGTGTGTGTGTGTGTGTGTGTGTGTGTGGTGTGTGTGTGTGTGTGTGTGGTGTGTGTTGGTGTGTTGTGTGTGTGTGTGTGTGGTGTGTGTGTGTGTGTGTGGTGTGTGTGTGTGTGTGTGTGTTGTGTGTGTGTGTGTGTGTGTGTGTGTGTGTGTGTGTGTGTGTGGTGTGTGTGTGTGTGTGTGTGTGTGTGTGTGTGTGTGTGTGTGTGTGTTGTGTGTGTGGTGTGTGTGTGTGTGTGTGTGTGTGTGTGTGTGTGTGTGTGTGTGTGTGTGTGTGTGTGTGTGTGTGTGTGGTGTGTGTGTGTGTGTGTGTGTGTGTGTGTGTGTGTGTGTGTGTGTGTGTGTGTGTGTGTGTGTGTGTGTGTGTGTGTGTGTGTGTGTGTTGTGGTGTGTGTGTGTGTTGTGTGTGTGTGTGTGTGTGTTGTGTGTGTGTGTGTTGTGTGTGTGTGTGTGTGTGTGTGTGTGTGTGTATGTGTGTGTGTGTGTGGTGTGTGTGTGTGTTGTGTGTGTGTGTGTTGTGTGTGTGTGTGGTCGCGTTTTATCGTGAATCACCATGTCCGTCTTTATCCTTTTGTAACCGAATTTGGTGTGCTGAATCATGATAGTGAGCTGCAGTGTTTATTATGGGAGGAAAAAAATGGCTCGTGATTGTCATTGGCCAAGACGTAATTACTTTTGGAAGCGGATATAACCTCGTGAGGAAGATCAGTGCTACAGGCTACTACCGTCTGTTGAGTAGTAGATATATATAACTTCTCCACGAACTGAAAGCTGAGCAGGTAAAATTTCATTCAGCTGTCATCGTGATTGGTGTTTTGTTGCCTGAAAAATGTGTTTTAACTGAACATTTGCGCATGTCTTTTAGTGTCTAATTAAAAGAAGCGCTCCTATTAATCGTGTGTGTGTGTGTGTGTGTGTGTGTGTGTGTGTGTGTGTGTGTGTGTGTGTGTTTGTGTGTGTTTGTGTGTTGTTGTTGTTGTTGTTGTTGTTGTTGTTGTTGTTGTTGTTCATCGTGTGCTAATTTTAGTCTCGGGGAAGGGTCGCGGGTTACTGCCTGGCGGGTTGAACCTGCCTGTGCACATGCACAGCTTCTGTTGTTCGACGCGGGGTTGAAAAGCTGGAGTTTTATGAGCACAGACTAGAGGGAACAGACTGGAGGAAACAGAGTGGAGGGGACAAAGTGCCGGATGGGACAGCATGGAGGGAACAGAGTGGAAGGGACAGTGTGGAGGGGACAGAGTGGAGGGAACAGAGTGGAGGGAACACAGGGAACAGAGTGGAAGGGACAGTGTGGAGGGAACAGAGTGGAGGGAACACAGGGGAACAGAGTGGAAGGGACAGTGTGGAGGGAACAGAGTGGAGGGAACACAGGGGAACAGAGTGGAGGGGACAGTGTGAAGGGAACACAGGGGAACAAAGTGGAGGGAACAGAATGTAGGGAACAGAGTGGAGGGGACAGTGTGGAGGGAACAGAGTTGAGGAGACAGAGTGGAGGGAACACAGGGGAACAGAGTGGGGGGAACACGGGAACAGAGTGGAGGGAACACAGGGGAACAGAGTGGAGGGAACAGAGTGGAAGGGACTGAGTGGAGGGGACTGAATGGAGGGAACAGAGTGGAGGGGACTGAGTGGAGGGGACTGAATAGAGGGAACGAGTGGAGGGGACTGAATGGAGAACAGAGTGGAGGGGACTGAGTGGAGGGGACTGAATAGAGGGAACAGAGTGGAGGGGACTGAATGGAAGCAACAGAGTGGAGGGGACGATGGAGACTGAATGAGGGGAACAGAGTGGAGGGGACTGAATGGAGGGAACAGAGTGGAGGGGACTGAATGGAGGGAACAGAGTGGAGGGGACATGGAGATGAGAGGGAACAGAGTGGAGGGGACTGAGTGGAGGGGACTGAATGGAGGGAACAGAGTGGAGGGGACAGAGTGGAGGGGACTGAAGGAGGGGACTGAATGGAGGGAACAGAGTGGAGGGGACTGAATGGAGGGAACAGAGTGGAGGGGGAACAGAGTGGAGGGGACTGAATGGAGGGAACAGAGTGAGGGGACTGAATGGAGGGAACAGAGTGGAGGGGACTGAATGGAGGGAACAGAGTGGAGGAAACAGAGTGGAGGGGAACAGAATGGAGGGAACAGAGTGGAGGGGACTGAGTGGAGGGGACTGAATGGAGGGAACAGAGTGGAGGGGACTGAATGGAGGGAACAGAGTGGAGGGGACTGAATGGAGGGAACAGAGTGGAGGGGAATGAATGGAGGGAACAGAGTGGAGGGGACACAGGGGAACAGAGTGGAGGGGACACAGGGGAACAGAGTGGAGTGAACAGAATGGAGGGAACAGACTGAAGAGGACAAGGTGCCGGGAACAAACTAGAACGAACATAGCTGGAAGGGACAGACTGGGGGGAACAGTTTAGTTCAGGATGGTATCTATGCGTTCGGAAAAACCCATATGCGTTCCACCCCGTCTCTCGCAAGTGTCCCCATCGTTGCCTTTGAAACAGTTCCAGTGTTCGTCTAATGGACGATGGCCCTCTCTCGTCCTTTCAGGGAAGATCGTCTAGCGCTTCCTCTGAGGGAACAGACTGTGGGGAACAGACTGTGGGGAACAGACTGAAGTTAAAGGATTGGGGAACAGACTGAAGTTAAAGGATTGGGGGAGCTTT